>JACEGR010002104.1:0-140371 GCA_014170235.1 Listronotus bonariensis | reverse complement strand
TCAAAGCCATTATTACAAAGTATATTCCACGATGGCTCTTAGTGCGAGACCGAAATTAAAAATAATACGGCGTTCATAGCGTGTGGTTTGTGTTTTTCGTGGTTTCATAAGGGATGCTCTGGATTGTTTACTAAAGATTTTAATAGACACTCATTAGATTAAAAAATCAAAAAAGAATTCTTGGATTTGTGAGATACGTAAGGTTCAAAACCCCGGTCTTAGCGCGCCAAGAAGATCAATTGATTTTGACTCTTGCTGTCACCTGTCGAGGCGGATAAAGCTAGTTTTCAAAATAAACTGCGTCGAATGGGAGTGCCCGATGTTCGACAAAAAGCGTATTTTTTTTTATGAATGGTGTTGTTTTTTTGTGCTTTTTTTTTTGTTATTAGAATATACGAGGTTTTAGAAAGGTACTTAAAGGTTATTTTTCTAATTGTAAAAAATGTCAAAGTTATTACAAAAATGACCGCGCGCCTACTTAAGGGTTAAGGTAGCTTACTCTAAATATATTTGTAAAATTGAAAATAATATAAATAATGATCCGAAATCTTTTTGACGCTTCATAAATCAAAACAAGAACAGTTGTTTTATTCTTCACAAATGAATTTTCGGGAGCAAACTTTGAGGATGGACTGGGTCATGATTTGATGTCATTTCCGTCATTTAAAGAGAATAATGTAATAAAAATCTTAAGGAGACTTAAACCTAAACTATACATACCTAGTGGTCCAGATTCTTTGCCTCTTTTTCTTTATTAAAAATAGCATTCATAAATTGGCAAATATTATGTAATATTTTTAACCTTTTATTAAAACAAATTAATAAATGCCTTTTTTGTGTAGACGGAATAGAGACTTCTACTGGTTTATCTATATGGTACATACAGAGTTGCACAAAAGTGTTAAGATGCTTTAAACAAATTTAAATGGTGTAGCTAGCGCTCTTAAGTTTGCATATAAAAATTATTATAAGATCTGGATATCCGATATCCTAAAATCTTTAGATACCAAGTGTTATTAAAATATTCAAAACGTATTAAAAATTATTGTAATAAATTAAAAATATGTTTTTACTTTAGCACCCTGTATATTTCCCATTATTAACTATTTCAAATAGGTATGTTTGGGTTAATCTTAATATTTCAGCGTAAGGAATTCGTGGTTTTTCTGTGTACCATTAATAGGCGTACACCGTGTATCATATCACCAATAAACGGATCATTTAAAAAGATTTAAAAATACCACATTTAATTTATAAATCTCCATAGGTTTAAAAATATCGTGATCCAAAGCCGAAAAGTAACTTTTTATTTTTATAAGAAACGTAATAAATTTATATCTTCAGTAGTTCTACATTTTATAACGTATGAAAATACTGTTTTACTGGATTAGTTCTGTAGTATCTGAATTCTTCATCAGAATGCTTTTATCTTATAGGATATACAAGGTACGACATGTATTACCATGCATAATAAATCTTTATTAAAAATACAATTTTAAAGTGTGTTACAAAGGTGCTAAATTTAATACGTCTATCTTTAGGGATTTTGGAAATAATAATAATTAATTGGCAAGTATTACCGATACCGTGATAGACCTAACTGAAATTACCACTTATTCTTTCGATTTAGATGCCCATAATTCCAAAACCAATAAAGATAGATTTATCAAATGTATTTTTAAAGATTTAAAAAATATCTCTTTATTAGTAATACTATATACAGGTTTTCCAATTTAAAAATCATACTTCTTGCCGTAGGTACCCGCTTTATCTTATGAGATATAAATATCTAATACCTGATTTAAAAACTACAGGATTAGCCCAAGAAGTTTATATTTTTTTTTATTTTGTACAACAAAAAATTAAAGGGCTATGTAAATTTCAAACTTGACTCCAGTAATTAAACATATTAAAAATAAATAGACATAACTTTTTATTACCAGCCATTTTTTATCATATTTAAAATAACTTTTCTATTAAATAGTATTTTATTTATTTAAAATAATACTAAATTTTTCATCATACCGGGTGTCAACGAATTTATTAGACAAGCCGTAACTTCTGAAGTGTTAGATATATCAAAGTGAGATTTGGTATAGGTAAATGGTAAGGTAAGGAGAGTTTTCGCATATTTTTCCCTTTTCAGGCACTTCCAGTTTAAGCAAAAATTGATCCAATTTTGACTTTTTAAATGAAATACCCTTTATATTTCATAATTTTGGATTTTTAAGATTCTAAGTTAAAAACTAACATTTTAAAAATATTTTTAATAATATTGCATCTTGGTGGCCATAATTGGACACAAATTATTCTAGTGACTCTAGATGATGTTAGAAAAATACAATCGCAAAGTTTTAGTAACTAACATAAAAATAGGAATAAAACAAATTGGCCATTGGCAATTTAGTCCTAGAGCTAGTGAACCCTTCGAGTAACGTTAAACCTGTAAGGCTAGAAATTTGTGTAGTGATGAGTCATAAGCATGCTTGGTACGAAAATTATTACCTGGCAGGCATCAGCCGTGCACATCATCACCCTGTATATTTTTAAAATAAAAAAATAATAATAATAAAAACAAAAACTTGGTTTTGTAAACTTAAAATTTTTCTAAAATTTAGTTTATTCATATTGGGGTTTGAAAAGAAAAATGAAAGGCGTTTTCGATGAGTACAAGTACCTGGCGAACTGAAAGGTGTGGCTGATTTAAATTGCCATATTTCCAAAGCTAATAAAGTTAGATGTACCTAATCTTTTTGTTTCTGTAAGTGGAATGGGCTGTATAAATATATCCAAAATTAAAATTAAAATAGATTGGGACAAAAGCCTCTTTTACAACACTTATTATTTCATTAAAAGAATGGTCGGTTTAATAAAGTTTAGTATTTAACCAATTAACGAGCTTACCTTACCGTAATTTGACTTGGGTAGCCATTACTATGTACTTTATTTTGTTTTAAGTTTTAAAAATCTTTAAATGTATGTTGTTTAATTTATTATTTTTGTGAGTTTTTTACCAACAAATTTAATATAAAATATTTGAGTATCTCTAAATCAAAACGCAGTTTTTGATAAATTACAATTTTAGGAGTATCTCTCAATTTTTACTCCACGTTTTATTATTTATGTTTAAAAGTTTTTTAATTAAGATATATTATATTAAAAATACATATCATATCATATTAGTATTTTTAACAAGTTTTTTAATCAAGGTATATTATATTGAAAATACATATATCATATTAGTATCTCACACATTTTTATTCCGCGTTTTATTATTTATGTTTAAAAAACTTTTTAAAATTTATAGATAAAAAACAGGCAGTAAAAATTGTAAAGTATTCTAAAAATCGTGCATTATTAAAAACTGCGTTTTAATTTGAAGCTCCTAAATTCTGTTTGAAGGTTTTCTTGGTGTGCTGGTTATTAACCTTAAGATATTTTCTTACCTCATCTAATTTTTGAGTTATAATGCTTAAGTCTGATTTCACTTCAAAACTACACATTGTTTTTCAAAATTTCTGTTTTTACTAAAAATTAAAAAAAGTCCTATTATAAGTAAAAAACGAGTAGTTCTAACTTACGTAAAAAGTAAATTTTATATAAGGTATATTTTAACAATATCAAAATATATATATTTTTTAACCGAAAATATACCATATTTTGTTAACAAGCAAACACAAGATAAAATAAAAATGTAACAGTATACATAGAGACATCTAGCGGCACAGAGCCAAAGTTATATTAACGAAAATGTTCTTCGATGCACATGTCGAGAAGACCACTGTTTGGCTTATCGACAATTTAAGCTTCACAAATATTCTTTAGCTGAGCTCTATACAGACGAGAAAACTAAATATTATTTTAGCCAATAGATGGCGGCTAAGACAAAGCGCTTTAAGCTTTTATTTTGATAGGGCAACTATATTGGGGATATTATTTTTGTATTGTTTACGTTTAACATTTACTAAAAGGATAAATAAATATGTAATTTGTAATGTAAAATAATTAAGTTTTTAAGCGCATGATTGTGCAACTTGTTTTTAGTTATTATTTTTAGAATACTTAAAGGGCAATATTTAGAACATCTTTAACATTAAAAAAAATAATAGCCATTAACTTTGTTTAAAATAAATAAATTATATTAAAAGTTAAAACATGTGTGATTGCAAAGAAAAAAATTATTCGGTCTAAAAACTATTTTATGAAAAATAAAGGAGAACCTTGCATCTTAATTAGAAAAATATTCAGGTAAATACATATTATATAGCGTCACTCTTTTGAAAATAGTTTAATATTTTCTTAAAAAATATTTAAGACGATTCCTTCACCTTTAAATATTAGTTTTATAACTGTTTATAATATATTTATGTTTTCTTTTATTTATTTTAATTTGCTGGGGGCTAAGGTCAAATCGTACAAAAAAGCCATGGTTTCGTGATTTTTTTTTCTGATGACACAGTTAAAATTTATTTACTCAACCAATGGTGCATTAAAGTATGACATTCGAAGAATGTTTCATCACCTCTTACAAAAAAATATTAAAAATACGGCAATGGCAGCAATTGTTCGGACGTGTCTCGAAAAAAAGAATTCCAGGTGCCCCTCATAACTTAGTGCTGGATCATCCGAAATCAAAACTCAAAGTTCGCCTGTTAGATAATAGTTTTTCCCAGGTAACGCTGTCGAGTTTTTTTGTTTCCAAATTTTTTCATTTTTTCGAACACTTTGAAGTGAAAAACACAATTTTGTGGGAAAAAATCGGCTAATTTGTTGTTGCAAAATCAAAATTATGAAAAAAAAAACAAAACTCGACAGCGTTACCTCGTAAATGATGTACGGCAATAGTGTTTAAAATTTCAAAAGGATCGCAGCAGCAGTAGTTTTGGAGTTATCAGGCACCGACTTTGAAAACGTGAGTTGTGAATTGAATACCTTACTCCCCTTAAACCAATGCGCTTTAAAAACTCGGACAGCGTTACCTCGTAAATGATGTACAGAAATAGTGTTTTAAAATTCTTCAAAAGGATCGGTGCAGTAGTTTTGGAGTTATCAGGGGTACCGACTTTGAAAAACGAAGTTGTAAATTAAATACCTTACCCCCCTTAATACAACTTTGCATAAAATGTTACACGACACCCGCAATTAACAGTGTGGTATTTTTTTTTTAATTAAAATAGATTTTTTTTTTAATGGTAAAAAAAAAGACCAATTCAATACATTTTGGGGTAGTGGGATGCAAGCAGAAAGTTTACTTCTGCATTTTTTCGGCTATTATTTTTTTCGTATACTTTAATAAAATATTGTTGTTGTGTATATATAATTTATTATTATAAATTTATAATATTTTAATAGAATTTTTACATTAGATCTGTATAGTTTATATGTATATCCCAAATTAAAAGCCGAGCAAAATAATGAACTAAAAAAATAATAGTATTCTGATTAGATACATTTAAAGACCAAGATTCAGATTTGCCCATTATTTGTATCCGAATAAGTTCTATATAACCAATAGTTAAACATAATAAGTGTTGCTAGCTGCTACCAAGAAAAATTGGCAATGTTTTTAAGATCAACGTAAAAACTGTAGGGTAGTTTAAATTAAAAAGTTAGTTATTGCAACTATAACATAATACTTTAATAAAATATCTCATATAAAAAAAAGTTGTATTGCGCTTTTTTAAGTTAATATCGGCCTATAAATATAAAATAAAAATAAAATATTTTATTTATAACTTAAACTAGAATTTCATCATACACATAAAAACTTTTTTATAATTTAATTTTTTCTTGATCGGACGGAAATATACATATTTCTAATACGATAATATACCTTTAAAATTTATTGTTCCTATAGGTCAAGGGCATTGCTGGGCTTCTTTTTTCGCAGGTTTAATTTTTTCTAGGCTTTAAATTTACGGATGACGCTCATCCACAATACAGGACAATGTAATACTATCATAAGTGACATATTATCCCAACAACAAATAATTATATTGTTTATACAAGTTGATAATTTTAAAGTTGGCACTATTGCTAGCTTCTTTATTATTGGAGATACGAAGTCGGTTAAATTAGTAAAGTTGTGGTATTTTTTCGCTAATTAACGTGCTGCCAACAAAAAACAATTAAATCTGGAAATATATCGTGTTTTCTCCATGCTACAAAATATACAATTTTTATTGATATTTAAAAAAAAAAAATAGGTTCTATATAAGGTTGAAAAAGGTAAGAAAGTATCTTTTAAAATAGTACATTATAAAAAAAGATACTAGATATAAAGATAATAAGATATCATTTTGTAGGAAAGAGATAAAGAAGTTAAATCGTTAAAGTATGCTTTAAATTTACGGATGACGCTTATCCACAACACAGGACAATGTAATACTATCATAAGTAACATATTATCCCAACAACAAATAATTATATTGTTTATACAAGTTGATCATTTTAAAGTTGGCACTATTGCTAGCTTCTGTATTATTGGAGATACGAAGTCGGTTAAATTAGTAAAGTTGTGGTATTTTTTCGCTGATTAACGTGCTGCCAACAAAAAACAATTAAATCCGGAAATATATCGTTTTTCTCCATGCTACAAAATATACATATTTTAATGATATTAAAAAAATAGGTTCTATATAACGTTAAAAAAGGTAAGTAAGTATCTTTTAAAATAGTACATTATAAAAAAAAATACTAAATATAAAGATAATAAGATGTCATTTTGCAGGAAAGAGATAAAAAAGTTAAATCGTTAAGTAAAATGTCAAATTTGTTATACTGTATCAGATATTTTTAAAAGTATATTAACCATGAATGCAATAATAAAGCGAGCACAATAAGTCATCCAATCCGAAAAGTTTACATGCCGACATTCGCGTTAGACCGTCTCTCTTCCACGCGTTGCCTATTATATATATAATATAAATCACTTATAATTAAGCACTTACATAATATCGGGTTAGCTCTATCATTTACAACATGACCTCTCTAGATACCCTGTATAAATAAAATATTAGGTGTGTAGGTATATTTTGTAGTAAAATAATTTAAAAAAATTAAAATAAATTTATAAACCCATAAAAATCCGAAGACTTATCGGCAGTATTAGTATTCGTCTTGAACCAACCGATGTCAGATGTCTTGTTGTTTGCTAAACATAGCTAATGACAAAATGGTAATTAAAACAGCCAGGCAATCCAACTGTTATGAAATTTTAATTAATAATTTCTTATTTGTATATAATAAAAACCGTTTAGTGATTTGGTGCTAAGAGTATTCAAGTTTTTTAAAAAAGAAATTTAAAGCATGACAACAATATTAATGTAATTTTAGGATTGTCTCTCTTGGAGGCATTTTTTAAGGCACGTTTATGCACACTTTATTTTTTATATTTTAAAAAGTACAACAAGATCTTAAAAAATTGTCCAATAATTTTAGGTTTTCTTCAATAAAATATAAATTATATGAATACACCTTATATATTCAACAAACTTTACGTGTTTTTATACAATCGTCATTCCATGGTATCCGGTAAAACGTTTTAGCTATAAATTACTATAATTTTAAGACTGTATAATGACATAATATTATCGCTTCCTGGGCGGTATATAAACATTAATGGCCCCACATTGACTTTTCTCAAATGTGTCTGCTTTTATGCGGTCCAGCACCTCAGGGGTCGCGATCGATGAACAAATCCGTACTTTAAAGCTGCGGGGCATAAATTGGTTTTAGAAGTGGAAAATGTGTAAAAACATCTTGCATATTTTGTTATAGATTATATTAAACTATATTAGAATTGTGTGATAGGTTAAAACCTAACCAAATATTAAAAAACATGTTTGCTTAAAAAGGAAACAACACTGATAAATACAGACTCTTACCTTGGATCTTAGATTTTCTTTTCAATAAATGGATATCTGTTACATTAAATAGCTACTCTGGATCTGATATTTTTGAAGCCAACTGCAAGCCTAATTTAAAACACAAGATAACACGCACACCAACAAAAATATCCCTTTTTCTAATAGTGCCAGAGCTAGTAAATCCTTCGGGTAACGTTGGGCCTGAAGGCTAGAAAATTATATAGTGATGAGTCATAGCATGCTAAGTACGACAATTATTGCCTGGCAGCCCTGTACATCAACACCTTGTATATTTTTGAAAGAAAAAAGAAAAACTTGGAGCTGTAAGCTTGAAATTTTTCTTTAATTAAGTTTATTTATAGTATGGTTTTAAAAAAATTGACAAGCGTTTTCGATGAGCACAGGTGCCTGTTAGGCGAACTGAAAGATTTGGCTGATTTGGATGGCCATATTTACAAAAGTAATAAAGTTAGATGTACTTAAAATGGTGTTTTCTTAAAGCTCTTTTAAAGATCTTTTTAACGGTAATACTAGTGATAATATACAGGTTGAAAAAAGGCATTTTTTTTAACGAGGCACCCTGTATATTATATAACGATTAAACAGATCTTAAAAAGAGCTTTAAGAAAATGCCACATTAGGTACATCTTATTAGTTTTGGAAATATGGCCATTCAAATCAGCTACACCTCTCAGTTCGGCTGGCAGGTTTATTATTATTATTATTATTATTTTAAATTTTTATAAATATACAGGATGCCAGATCGTTGATTGTCGTACTTAGCATGGTATGACTCATTACTAAAGAAATATCTAGCCTTACAGCTATGCTACTATAAAGACACAATCTTGTTAGCTGCTTCAGAAAAATCCAATTTTCTACACACTGGGTGGCCCAATAGTACGAAGAATTCCAATATTGCTGTTGTTCAAAGACAAATGACATGGAGTTTTATATATTAGTTTAAATGTTTCTAAATGTGAATGTTTAAAAGAATGTACCTAGACCGTCCCAAAAAAACGTATGGCTGTATGGTTATTCTTTCAAATTGTCCATTTCTATATTTTTCTTTACAGAATGGGATTCAGTTTAAAATTTTACATACAATTCAATATTTTATTTTGGCAGTTCTCAGTGATACTTACACCTTATTTGTAATTTACTAAAACTTTTGTAAAATTATTATAACAAAAAATTAGTTTTAAACGAAAAAGTATGCATTGTATGTGTAAGACTTTTTTATTAGCTAAGGGTTTTAAAAATAATTGATAAAAAATTTAGTACATTTTTAGAGGGTATCTCTTATCTTTTTTATTTAGAGACCCTATCTTTTACCATTTTATCTTGTAGACCGTGTTACGTAATTATACTAAATATGAAAATATAAGCCCCGTTTTCACAATTTAACATTATATCGATAATGTTGCCATTGTCGCGGTTTTAGGTGGTTTAATCTTGGATGGCTCCTAGCACATTTTTGCCTAAGTTCAAGTCTTAGCTACACCGTGTACTTTCTTGTTTTGCATTAATCATTTTAAGAATGTGATTATATACCTCCAAGCTTTTCAAGAATTTCATACTGTCAACTTTGAGAAAGTATGTCATTAATATCCTCCCTATATTGACTCTCGCTCCAAGTGGCTTCGTTTTATGTGGCTGGGCACCTCAGGAGTCGCAGGAAATAAATATCATTCCGCATCGGTGGTGGCATTCCCTCCTGCGGGGCATAACTGTAACTTACTGCAATTTGGAAATAGAAAAGGTGTTCTAATTAATGTTAGCCATGTAAAAGTACTAAAATATATTAATGCTGAAACAACAAACCCATGAAAAGATATTATTGTTTTTTTTTTTTTAATGTGTTTCTTATGCAAGTTTTGGCATAGTTGTAAACTATATTAGTAGTAGTAAGTTTTGTTACAAGGTTAAGAATATAAAGGTATGTTAAAAAATTAAAAATTATAGGGGAATTAAGTAAGTTAGTAAAAACCTTTATTTAGAGTAAGACGTTATGCCTACATACAAATACTCTTTCTCCTCTTCTTCATCTTTAGGTCCCAATCCAATAATACTTTTTAAAATAAGTCCTGAAATTTTAGATCCTTTTAAGATTATTTTTTTGCAAAAAGATTTATAATTTTTCCAAAATAACATATCTTTTGCAAAATAGCAAAAAGTGTAGGCAAGCAAAAAGTTAGGTAATGGTAATGGAATAGGCACCATAGAAATATACTTATATTTTGAAATTTAAAAAACAATAGAGTCAAAGAAATGGTTTTGAAGGGATAAAAGACAGAACCGAACAAGATTCTCCTGAACCTTTGTGTCTGACGTCACTTTTTCAAGTTAAATATTTGTCTATTTTACTACCTAACTTTTTGCTTTACTATATACTTATTTTGTATTTTGCAGTAGTTAGGTTATTTTTGTAAAAATATTTTAAAATCTACCCAAATTTTAAAACTAATTTTTAAAAGTATTATTTAATTAGGACCTAAAAAATTATGTGTTGGTATTTGGGTATAACCTTTGATTCTAAATAACATTTTCATTTAACATATTGATATATTTTTGGAATACAAGTGCTTTATTTATATACCAGGTGCCAACGAATCTATTAGACAAACCATTACTTGTAGAGTATTAGACATATCAAAACAAACCAGAAAAAAAGGAGAGTTTTCGCATATTATTTACTTTCTAGTCACTTCCGGTTTAAATGGAAATGAATTTAGTCCTAATTTTTTAAATATAACACCCTATATATATTGGAATCTTACATTTTTAACAGTTCTTACGCCTACTCGATTTTTTATTAGCCATTTGTTTTATTGCATTTAGGTAGCCATTATTTTTTATTTGTGTTCATATTTTAAATCCGACCGCAAATAAATTAGCATTATTGGAATCATCAGAAAACCGCATTGTAATAAGTGCTTGTCTAAAACGGGTTGCTTTTAAAAAAATAAGAATTACACACAAAATTGTCAATTTGATAACTTGTTTTATTCCTTCTTATTCTTTTATACTAGTCACTTAAACTTCGCAATAGTATTTATTTGACATCACTTAAGAATAATTTTAGCCCAATCATGGTTACCTAGATGGAATTTTAAAAATGTTTTTAAAATTTTAAGTTGGCCTAAAAACTTTTTAAATGGCACGTTTTAATTTAGAATTGTCCCAGGAATCTGAAAACATTAAAATATGCAGGATGTTCTATTTAAAAATTCAAAATTGGAGTCATTTCCGGGTTATTCGTAAATGACTGTAAAGTAAAAATATAAGCTCTATATCTTCTTATATCATTTACTCATACCTAATCCTATTTTATTACGTGTAATACTCCAGAAGTTATGGCTTGTCTATTAAATTTTTTGACACTTTATATTCTTTTCAATTTTTAACATACCCTGTAAATCCTCAAACTTTTAGCAAAAACTGCCTATATAGTTTGGGACCATTCATCAAGTTTTATATGAAATAAAACTTAATGAAAAATTTGGATAACACTGTATACATAGATTTCTTATTAAGTATGTAACACACTGAAACTTGTTTATTTGTAATTTTTCATTAAGTGTCCGTTATTGGTAACTTCGTTACCGTTAAATACGAAATAGTTTAAATTAGCAAACTAGTAGCATTTTTCACGCTCTTTAAGACTGAAGATTAGAAATAACAATTGACAATCGGGTTTCCGAGTTATACAGCAAAATATCCTTTTTTAAATGGAACACCCTTTATATTTTATCATCATTAGAAAGATCTTTTAAAACCCTTAAAAAAAAATCTACATGTGATATATCCAATTTTTCATGGTTTCGGAAATATAACCATCCTCAGAAATTTTATAGTACACTGGTATTTTATAAATAAAACACCCTGTATATTACATTACCAATAAATATATATTTAAAAGAGCTTAAAAAATACCACATTTAATATGTCTATCTCTTATAGTTTTGGAAATATGGCTATTCAAATCTAAAAATTACGTTAAATTTTTATTATATCACAGCTTTAAGCTATAAGGAATAGGTTTTAGTGTCAGAAATAAAACGGGGAAAATATCTACTATATTTCAGATTTAAATAGCTATATTTCCAAAAATAAAAAGATCTTTAATGATGATACCATATACAGGGAGGCTTATATAAAAAATCCAGTTTACTATTAAACTCCTTAGGATGGCCATATTTCCGAAACTATTAAAAATTGGATATATATGTACGGACTTTTTTTAAAGGATTTTAAAATAACTTTCTAATGGTGATAAAATATACAGGGTGTCATTTTAAAAAGGGGTATTTCGCTGTATAACTCAGCAACCCGATTCTCAATTGTTTTTTCTAATCTTTAGTCTTAAAGAGCGTGAAAAAAGCTACTGGTTTGCTAATTTTTAGTTTTATATTTTGAGTAATAACGAAGTTACAAATGACAGACACTTAATTTGGATGACCCTGTATATTTAAAACGCAAAGCTAAAATTTCTCAGACTCTTTGTACACTTCTGCTGTACCGATTTACATGTTTTCTTTTTTGCTTGATTTCGTTTTTTAATAAAAACAAAATATATGATATGCAAATTTTAGATAGATCGGCAACCATCAAACCAGCCAATGTATTGTGGGTTGCCTATTGTACATATCGCTAGATTATAGGCGATTTTGATTCAGTACGACACGTTGTTTGGGTAAATACCTACTCCTACCAGAACAAATTTCGGATAGCAAAATAGTGACGTCACCTTAACTTGACTACAGTAGAAAGCATAGAAACCAGTAATTTGATTAGTTTAAAGCGCTATAGACGGCCATGCAAAACTGTCATATTGGAGGGTCATGGTTAGTTCTGATTAGTAATGTTTTTCTTGTTTGCTATATTATAGTTATTCTAGAACGTTAAGCCACATTGTGCAGCAAGTTTATTAGAGTTACTGCACAAATTTACATGACTTTTTTAATGTATGGTCTGTTTTTTAAGGCCCCGCAACACTGTTTACTTTGTTGTTTTATTTTTATCTTTCCTACAACAAATACAAATTTTTTAAAAAAGTACATGTTTACTTAATTTTGTATTTTTTTTAGAATTGGCTATTCCACATGACAGTGCTAGAGCTTAAAGCGAACGCTTTATAGTCGAAACGGAGGGGCGCAAAACTGAGGGTGAAAGGAAAACTTGGATGTATTTAAACTGTTGGGTAATAGTTGAAACCAAATAATACAATTGGAGGGGCGAAAATTAAAGAAAAAGAGCGAAAATGTTAAGTGTTTCAGAGAGAGAAATTTATTGGTAACTTAGCTATTCTTGCCTCATTGTAAACAAAAGATTTTTTTGCCGTTAAAATATAAAAATATTTACCTATCTATTCCCACCAAGCCAAAAATAATGCTGCAAAACTTGTCCAAAAAATTGCAGACAGATGAGATCACGGAAATAATGCATTATTCAGGAACGATGTACGATAGTACAGGGGTAGCTAATATTAAGGCTTTATGTCCTTAATTTATATGAGCGGTATTTCCCTTTCGTGGCATAATGCATCTTCGGTGTTTGATTTCATTGATGTGTTTTGTTTAATTTTGTTTTGTTGTTACTTTTCCATTTTTTAAGTAAGAACCCGTCGAAATTCGACGCAGTTTAATTTAGTACTGTATTTGCAATAAAAAACAACGAACTTTTATGGAAAAACTTTTAACCTTTTAACAATACAATTTATCACTAATTTAAAGTAATTTTATTTTTATTGAATGCACAATAATATTCAGGCTGTTTCAATAGTACGTAGTTTGTGATAAAACATAAAAATGTGTTAAAGTAAAAAAAACTTAACGAACAAAATTAAAATACCTATGCTTTTTATATTTTTATTATAAAACCTGTATGTACGTTTAATATAAATAATAAATTTTCCTTTTTGTATATGTAATTTGTGGTAATGTGTCCCACAACGACCATGCTTCACGCGCTCCATTTTTACTTTGCACTAAGTGGCTTTTAAAATGACTGTTTCTTGAATATGTTTTGTAATGTATTACAAGACATTTAATAAAATAGAATATTTTTAGGAATTGGTTTCTTTTGAAATACCACTTACCGTAATTTAATTTTCTTTTTAGCATAAACTAACAAAAACGGTAAGATTTATACGGCTAAAAATGTTACTAAAAAGTGGGATGACTACAAAAACCGATTTATTTAAAAAAATTTATTTAGGCCATTTTTAATTTGTAATTATACAGTTTCAAACAGTTTTATTGAGTCTAAGAACTATCACTGGTTATACTTAACCTAATATGTTTTGATGGTTATACCATAACTTTGATAGAATGTTTAAGTTTTTTTATTAACACAATATACCACATAATTATTTGTTAAAAAATAGGATTAAAAATAAATTTTTAATATGCGAAGATATGCAAATCTGTTTTTATTATTTTTTCTGCAATAAAGAGCAAAGTTGCGTATTTTTTTTTGAAACACTTAATATTAAATTATATTATGTTTTTAAAACGTACATCTCAATTAAACGGATTGCTTTAATGTTTAGGGTTTTTATTAATATTTTGCAATACAATTTCTGGACGATTAAAAGATGAAAAAAACTTCTTGTATTACAGTTTGGTAATTGTCTAGAAACTATCCGCAACTCCGATTTTAACAAAATTTTGTATACGGGAGTTTTTGGAGCGCTGATCACGAATCTAAAAAATGTTTTAGTTGTTTTTAAAATATCCATTTTTAAAGTTGACATTTGAACTAAACTGAGAATACCATATTCCCCTTTTTTTGCACACAATTCTTGATGTAAAGCTAAAGTGGCTCACAATATTTGCTTTTAATCTTTTAAAACTCCGTTTTTCTATGTATTTTACACCTTCAATCAAATAAATTGGGAAAGGGTCCCTTTAAAAACGCAGCAAACCATGCATAAACTACCCGGCGCATTCACCATAATTAAAAACGATTAAAATTGAAGCTACGCAATTTAATTAAAAAAGTGTAAAATACGTAGAAAAATAAGGCTTTACAAAGTAAAAATCAAATATGAAGTACCAGTTTCACTTAAAATCAAGAATTGTATGCAAAAAAAGGGGGAATATGGTAAAAATAAGGTTAGTTTAAATACCAAATTTGATGAAGGATATCTCAGAAATGAAACGTTTCCGACTAAAAAACCCCTGTATACCAAATTTGGTCAAAATCGAAGTTGCGAACAGTTTCTAGACAATTTCTACAAGTTTATATAGATATAGATTTTCGTCTTTTATCTTTTGAGCATAACAAACGAAAACATGAACATAAAAATAAGAAATCTAAAAAGGTAGCCTTATTTAATAAAACACCCCGTATATTATATTACCATTAAAAAGATCGCTTCGCAAAAATAAACAAATTTAATATGTTCATCTTTAATAGTTTTTCAAATATGACCCCTTAAATCTGGTATAATTTCTATTCTATCTACCTACGGCATGCGGCACTATGCTGAGACTGTAGATACAGTACATTTCTTTAATTCCTCTCTTTTATTTTTTGAACAAATCAATTTAAAAAATGTAAACTTTAGGATATAAAATAAATGCATTAATAGGTATTATATTTTGGTGGGAAATTGACAAATGAAAATATTAAGATGGCTGCTGGGTGCCATCTTGGAAAAAAAAGCTTCTGATAACTTCAGCATAATTTTAAAATATAAAGTCAATATTTTTACCCACTACAAAATGGCGGTACTTTAAAAATTTCCTTAATATTTGATTTATCGTCCTATTTCCGAAACTAATAAAGTTAGATGAATTGAAACATCTTTTTAATAGTAATTGTTGTTAACATATACAGCGAAAGACAAAAAGAATATATTTTTTAACAAAGTTTTCTGGATATTATATCCCTTTTAAAAACATCTTTAAACGAGATTTAGGAAAATACCACATTAAGTACAGGGTGTCCCATTTTGGTTTCAACAGCGGGTTATCTTAGTTATTAATGAAGATAAAACCTTGTGGTTTTTGCAAACCTGATCTACATTTTTGTGAAAGAAAAAATGCCCTGAACAAAGCCATCATAGTCATCTTAGTCTCTAAGCTACAGGGCGATTTTAATAATTTCGCACGTTCAGGTACCATTTGTATTTTGGTGTACTGATAATTATTAAAAAGGTAAAAAATGATTTTTGTATAACCTTTTTACATAAGATGCAGTGGCATATTCAAAATCTTTCCAAATATCCTTGTTTTAAAAATATTGACCAATGATGTTTCTTTTTATGGAACACTCTATATATTTTTAAAAAACTAAATTTGCCTTTTGAACGAGCTCTTAAAAAATATATACCACTCTGAATTTATTTAACTAAACAACGACAAAATTTCCAATTTTCGTATTTTATATCAAAATTTTGAATTACGCCACGCAAAACAAATCAGTTACCACTTTTTTTATTGACTTGATTACTGTAGTGGTGGTTACGTCACGACTTTTAAAATTGAATTTTGCTTTTAAACTTAATGAATTTTTTTTTGTTATATAAATCTAGGTAGGAAGCACTTTCTTAAACAAAAATTTTAATTAGAAAATGGTTTTAATTAAAAAAAACTTAATTTATTGTTAGCATATTTCATTTAGTTTATTTTTTGTTCGAAAAACAGCTATTAATTTATTACATTTACTGACATTTTTAATGAATGCAACACATTATTGTATTGAAACTATGGTCCCCAACTTCATAACCTAAAACAATACATTTTTTTAATGTTTTTCTGATTCAAGAATAAACTACATATGCTAACAATATAATAGGAAAAACTTTCAAATATAGTATATTACATTACAAGTGTGGAAAATGACTAATTTCACTAGTAGGAATATTGTAGCACGAGGCGTTAGCCGAGTGCGACAAACCCACGAGTGTAAGAAAGTCATTTTCACACGAGTACTGTACACTATTTTTTCTACGACCACAAATTATTCACCAAAAAAAAAACCTTAAAATTTGTCTTTACAGAAAAAATAAAAAACAATTGAGAACTTTGCAACACTAGGGTGATTTTTACATTGTAACACTAGTGTGATATGTACTTTTCCTCACTGCTATATTATACTGTTTTGACAATATTTTTACATCGCAAATCACCTACCTAGAAGCATTATATAACTTTTATTATTTTGGAATTTAAAAAGGCCCTCACTTAATAAAAATTATATGGTTTGGTTAGGTAATAACAGTAATAGTTTAATACGGTTTTCTGCTATTTTAAGGGTTTTTTAAAAATTATTGATACTTACATATTTTAGACACTCTTCTAAATAAAACGTAAGTGGCACATATCCAAAATATTCCATTTTTAAAAAAATTACAGTAAACAAACTTACGGGACCGGGGAGTGAAAAGGGGTGCTGGGTGGGGTAAAATTGGTAAAACGAGTTAATGAAACTAAACATCACATGTAACTTAAGTAAAAATTACATTTTTTCCTCATATTTTTAAGAAAAAATATAAAAAATATGAGAATTGTAAATGCATAACCTAAAGTCCTAAAAGTAAAAAAAAACGACTACTAAACGTCAGTTATACCATGCAAAATATGGAAAGCATTTGTCAACGTCGGAAGGATCTGATTCTATTTATGAATTGATAAAAGAAAGTGGATTCATAAGGTGTGTATTAGCCTCAGGTTTAATTGAGGGATTAAAAAAAAAAGATTTTACTAGTTGTTTAAGTACATGAAGACAGAGAGAAAGGAATTTGATCTATAGGAGTTTTTCTCTGGCACTTTAGGTCAAACAGTCAAGCGGCAAGGCTGCCTCTATAAAGTGCGTGCTCAAAGGTAGAAGGGAGATTTTTAATTTGATCTACTTACCTGACAACATTGTGCCACTGAGCAAGCAGTCAGTAAAAGTTGTTTTTGTGATTTTGTCTATTTTTGTTTATGTTTTTAATTTTTCAGAAATTTTATTATTACTCTTTTTAATATCAGAAGAAAGCTTATACTGCGTAGTAACTTAACGTTAATAAGATAATTTTCGCTAGTTTGGGTTCTACTGTTTAAGGTAAGTAAAAGTTTTTACTGTCACTACAATAAATATGTCACTTGCAAACCAATGGCAGTTTTTAGAATGACATCATCATATATATCACACAAGTGTTGTAAAGTACTTTGCAACACTAGTGCTGTAAAGTACTTTGCTACACTAGTGTGATTTAACGCATTTTCTATGCATGAAACTAGTGTGCTATTTTACAAGTGGTCGCAGGAAAAAACTATTTACAAATTAATATAGTTGCTCTTATATAAGAAACCTAGATTTATGTTACAAAAAACATAATTAAATAAAATATCAAACTCAATTTTAAAATTCGTAACGTAAGCACCACTACAATAATCAAAACAATAAAAACAAACTGTAAACTGATTTGTTTGCATGACCTACTGCAAAATTTTTAATGTGAATTATCTATATTAAGAATTTTGTCGTTGTTTATAAAATCAAACCAACAGTGTTATATATTTTTAAAACACTTGAAAAAAAATTATCATTGATTAACATTTTCAAAATAGGAATATCTAGAATAATTCTGAATACGCCACTGCATTCTACGTGAAAAGTTATATATAAATCTGTTTTTACCTTTTTGAAACGTTATCAGCCAACTAAGATACAAGAGGTACCCGAAAATGTCCAATTTTCAAAATCAGCCTGTACCCCAAAAAATAAGATAGCTATGATGGCTTTGTCTATGGCATTTTGGTTTAAAAAAAGTAGCTTAAATTCGCGAAAACCGCAAGGTTTTATCTTTATTAATAACTAAGATACCCCGCTATTGCAACTAAAATGTGACACACTATACAACTAACTTAATTAGTTTTAAAAATATGCATATATATTATATATATTCTAGGGTTCCTTAAGATCCTTCTTCCAAGTAGTTTTTCCCAAGTGGTGCCTAGCCGCCATATTAAAAAATTCCATTAATTTCACTCTAAAATATAGTATTAATGCAACTATTTTATATCTCAAAGTTTATTTTTTTTTAATCATTCTTTCAAAAGATAAAAGGGGGCGTTAAGAAAATGCACTGTATAATGGAAATTATATCTACTGTAATTTAAATGTAATGGTCATATTTCCGAAACTATTAAGGATAGATACATAGAGATTGTTTACGAATGGGGTTAACAAGAGGACAAATGGACCAAAATTTCATTTTTTGAAAAAAAGTCATTTTTATAAAAATCTTGCTTGTAAAAAATAGGATTTACGAAGAGAAAATGTGGATTTTGTATACAGAATAGACAAAAACTCAAAAAACATTTTTTTTCAAGAGTAAACTACTTTTTTATTTTATTTTTAAGCAACATAGCAATTAGAAAATGTATTTAAAACAGTATTTTTAATACCTTTAATAATGTCTTTAACAATGTTAGAGGTTTATCAAAAAGTTTTATGAAGCCGATTTTGAAGTTATCAAAAACTAATTATTTTAATTTATTTTTGTATAAAATGACCTAAAAACTCTCATAAATTGCTTTTCAAACACCTGCTTTCTCCAAATTTCTACACAACACAATTTTTTAGCTGCAAACGAATGTGACCGCCAAATTATGAAGTTCAATGAAGTTTTTATTACTTTATTAATCGACGGCAAACAATATACAAAATATTTTTTTAATGACATTTTGCTTAAAAATTAAAAATAAAGGTGATTTACTTTTGGAGAAAAATCATTTTTTCAGCTTTTGCACACCCTGTATACAAAATCAACACTTTCTTTAACAAGAATTTTTTTATAAAGAATGACTTTTTTTAAATAATGAAATTTTTGGTTTATTTGTTCTTGTTAACGTCATCCGTGAACAGTCTGTATATGTATAAAGGTGGTATTTTTGTAAAGCTCCTTAAATACATTCATGATATAGAGGGTTCTCCACTAAAAAATTACCTTTGGGTTTTTGATGTTCATTTATTTATATTAAATGAAAACTTAATATAGATGAAACTTTTATACAAGAAATTTTTTTATCCTTTTTTCCTTATTGTTGGGTAATTAAATTAAAAAAAAAACGCTGTATGACCTAAAATTTTTACCGTTATGGCATAAAAACAATATATTTTTCTTATAAAAAGACAAGTTTGCATATTGAAAAGTTATTTTTAATCCCAAACATCTTTTTGTTATAACAATTCTCGGTATCATTAAAAATACAGGTGCTTTACTCTTAAGCAAAAATCACATTTTTTGTCAAATATCGTAGACGACTGATACAAATTGCATCTTATGCTTACATTCTAAGTTTTGAACCATGCAGAGCTTTTTATAAAGAATACCTTTTTTTCGTAACGTAGACACACTGTATAACATTTATCTGTTGCCACGAAACTGTAATAACGGCATTTCAAGAATCCCGTAACTTCGACTTTGAAGAAGTATGTCATTAATATTGGCCTCAAATTAACTCTCGCCTCAAGTGGCTTCGTCCTTTGAGGCTCAGCACCTCGGGAAATAAACTGTCTCGGCTGTCGCGATCAATGAAAAACTCTCTACTTTTGCTTGTTGGCATTCGCCGTTTGCGGGAAGCCTACATTTACCTTATTGCAAGTGAAGAACTGGAAGGGCAGTTTATACACTTAACCAAAGTAATAATGCACAACCTAAAATTTGCCCTTTTATTTGTTGTTTTATATTTTTCGAGCCTATGGTTCGATTAAACTTTAAAAAGTTTTTTTTTTTAATTAAAGGCTAACTTTCTAAGAATTTTAGTAGAATCCAAATTTGTGTTGAAAGTTAAATTTTCATATTATACATGGTGTATTAAAAATATAGGTTTTTACTAAAATTCGCAACACCCTCTGGGCATTACTAGCAATCGTAACATATCGTAATTAACATCAGACCTTAGCCTCAGGTTTCCTTCACGTTTGCGTTTCTTATTTAGTGTTCTCTCTCTCTATCTTAGTGTATTTTTTTAGTTAATAAGATATACTGTTTTGTAACTTAAGATGTTTTTTACCCTTATACAAATAACATTTTTAATAATAAAAACTAATTATTAAATTAACACAATTAGAAAGAATTAATAGCGTATGTTGCCACTTCTACTTCTTAATACTGCATTACGTCAGTGGGGCATACTGGAAATAAAATTGGGAATTTGTTGCTGATCAATCTAATTCCAAAGGTCAACAACCATATTTTCTATATCATTAAGAGAGACTGGAGGAAGCTGCTGTTGCCTTAGTCTTCTACCCATGTTGTTCTATATAATGCTTTGGCAAACATTAATAGAAATGCTTTTAAGTTTAAAAATGTAATATCATTGTCCGTTTTAATGTAGTTAAAAGTGACTTTTTTTCATTTTTTGTTCAAAACGTGCAAACAAATATTTGTTTCACAAACTAGATATTTTTTCAAAACCTACAAAAAATATGTTGTTAAAGACGACGAGCGATAATATAATCATAGCTTTAAAGTACGATGTAATATAATACTATATTTAAGGTACAGGGACTAGAGATATTATATTTATACTAGAAATATGACCCCAGTAGAAACTTTTCTTTTAACTTAACCAAACCGGATGAAACAAAAAATTGCCAGTTGTCGCCCCTTGACACATTCAAAATAATTTTGCAGGATTGAAGATATGCTCTATATTGGTTAGGTGGATTCATTTATTGGATGGTCTTTTTGTTGGGTACACGCCTGGAAAGAATGGGACCGCTTCGGTCCTGGTCCCAGGGTATACGAGCTGACCCTGTTCAGCCCTATTGACCTCTTTAAACTGGCCGGTCGCCTGAAAAAAAAAAAAAAGAAAAACCCCCAAAAACCCAAAAATTCTAATTAAAAACGACATGTCAAGTTAAAATTAAGTTAAAAAATAAAATAAAAAATTAACTAATATTTAAATTTAAAATAATTCCCATTTTATGCTTTTTAGTATTGCAAACTGAAAATAGTTTGAGATTTGTGTCATTTTGTTTCAGGCGACCGGCCAGTTCATAGGGGTCAATAGGGCTGAACAGGGTCAGCTCGTATACCCTGGGACCAGGACCAAAGCGGTCCCATTCTTTCCAGGCGCGTACCCAACAAAAGACCATCTAATTTTGCGGGGTTGCAAAGTAACAGATTAATTGTCAAAATAAAGCAGTTTTCCGATTTGGCAAAAAAAAAATGTAATTTAAGTAGGGTAGCGGGATGAGGGCAGGCACATATAAACCAATATTGTATTTTTTTCAACGTTTCTAAGATGTATTGTTACGTTTTTTTTATCTTTGGACAATCCACGAAGGCTGAAAGCCTAAATACTAACGTACCGTGGATGTCTTAAGCAGGGTAAGAGGAAGTTTTTTAACACGGGACTTAAAAACTTGAAGATTTGGGGGAGAAGGAAAGACCGCCGCTGGCAGCAGGTTCCACAGTCTAGAAACTCTAGAGATAAAAGAACAAACGAAATGGGAAGTTCGGGACCTGTCCAATTGAACTGTATAGGGATGCATACGCTCGGCACCACGAGTTTCTCTGTTGGGAACTGCAAGAGGAGGGACTATACTGGACAATTCGTCGGAGCAGAAGCCGTAAAAGTATCTATAGAAGAGCGATAGATCTCCCACAGCTCGACGATGGGCAAGAGAAGGAAGTCTTTGAGTAAGTAAAGGATCATTAATAAGACGAACAGCCCTTCTTTGAATGGCATCAAGCATGCTGAGGGTTGTAGGGGATGCCATTCCCCAGACATGAGAACAATATTCCAGAGAGGGTCGAATTTGGGACACATACAAAGTGTATAAATTGGAAAGAGCAAAATACTTTTTGGCTCGGAAAAGAAATCCAAGCTTTTTTAAGCCGCGGTGGCTATAGATACAATGTGTTTATGCCAGTTAAGGTTATTCTCAAATGTGATGCCCACAAGGTTAAATGTGTCCCCGCTCTGCAAAACCTGGCCACTCATAAGCAAAGGATGAGTATTTGATGATTTTTTTCGCGACAAGGAACACGATTGTGTTTTGTATGCATTAAATTGAACGAGATTTTTTCACAGCGATCCAATATCAAATTGAGATTCTGTGAAAGAGATATCTGCATCGCCCTGCGTTTGCTTTCCAAGTCGGGTTGAGAGATTGGTTTGGGAACCTGAAAAGTGGAGTGAAGGGTACTATCGTCAGCATAACTATGAATGGGATTGGTTGTGGAAGAAAGAAGGTCGTTGATGTGAAGAAGAAACAAAGTTGGTGCTAGTACTGAACCCTGTGGCACTCCAGCATTAATTTCGTGAAAACTTGAAGAGTAGCCATCAACAATGACTGATATACGTCGATTAGAAAGATAACTGGAGAGCCAAGAGCAGAGTTTAGTTGGAAGACCGTAGGAGGGAAGTTTATTAAGAAGTGCGCCATGCCAGACTTGGTCGAAAGCTTTAGATATATCAAGAGCAACGATCTGGGACTCACCTAGAAACTCAAGAGTCTTGTTCCAGTTGTGTGAAACGAAGGAAAGAAGATCTGCTGTAGATCTCTTGTGACGAAATCCGTATTGCCTGTCATGTAAAATTTTATGTTTTTCTAAGTAACTAAGAATTTGCGAGTTAATGGATTTCTCCATTACATTACAAAGCATTGAGAGGAGTGAAATGGGTCTATAGTTCGATGGAAGAGATTTGGATCCTTTCTTGGGAATAGGCTGGACACGTGCAGCTCTCCAGCTGTCTGGAAATATACCCATGTCATAAGAAATTCGAAAGAGCCTGGTTAAAATAGGTGCAGTTCAGGAGCATATTTTTTTAAAACGATTGCTGGTATTCCATCTAGCCCAGACGATTTTTTGGTGTTAAGAGAAGAAAGGATACGCTTAATGTGTTTTACCTTAAAAATAATATTGGGCATTTTATGAGGAACTGGGGGAACAGTTGGAATTGGATGATTGACAGGTGGATGAAGGGTTGAATTGGCAGCAAATTGTTTAGCAAATAGTTTGGCTTTTCCTTTAGATGTAGAAATAATTTCATCTTCCAAAGTTAATGGTGGAAAAGAACTGGTACAGAAATATCTAATGATGTTTTTGGCAAAGGACCAGAAGGATTTGCTGCCATTTGAGCAAAAAAGTACTTTGTTTTTTATACGGTTATCAAAGGAGTCCTTGGCGTCTGAGATTGTTTGGTGGTAGTGGTTTCTTGCTTCAATGCTGGCCAGTCGGTTTTCTGGACTAGGATCCTGTAGAAACTTCTTGTGAGCCTGAACTTTTAAAATTCTAGCTTTATCACATGTTTTAGCGAACCAAGGTTTGTGATTAGAGGGTTTGATGTTTTTCTTGGTGTGAGGTACATAGGTTTCAACGCCCAATAGAATTGACTCGGTCAGTTGGTTACAGATTCCGGAAGGATCCTGGGAAGAAAAGCAGATAGTGTCCCAAGGGTACGTGGCGAAAAAGTCCCTAAGGCCATCCCAGTCGGCTGAGTTGTAGTGCCATACGGTGCGTGGTGGCATGGATTCATTTACCTCCGGATGTACAGAGTAAGATACAGTAACCAAGCCATGATCTGAGCGACCTAGAGGGGCAGTAACAGATGCTTCATAAAGTTCAGGGTTAGAAGTAAGAAAAGATCTAAGGGGTTTGAGCTATAATTTTGCACTCTAGGAAAGTAGGTAGGAGTCATAATAAGGTTGGTAAGAGAATTACTGACTGCGAAGATTTCGGCTGCTCTGCCTTGAGGGTCAGTTTTTGAAGAGCCGTTATAAAGAATTTAAATTATAATTTAAAATTTTACCAGAAATTTTGTGAAGCTTAAAAGGCTGAAAGTATATGGTTATTGTTATGTAAGCCACAGGTCCCAGGTTCCAATTTTAGAAGAACATTTTTTTTTGTAATGCCCTGATCGTAAGCAAATTATTTAAATTATTACAATTTTAAAATTACTTTTACGGATGACAAAGTATAATTTAAGTAAAAATTTCCAATATAGGTAGCATGTATTAAGGGTTTATTTAAATCTGACCCTGCGTGGTTTATAGTTTAAAATGGCTTCTAAGCTAAATTTAGTTTTCCATGATACCTTGGATAGTTCATCCGAAAAAGAATCAAATGCCGAATTTGACAATATTTTAGCAAAATTTGTTACTATTTATAAAAATTAATTGTTTTCCACAAATTGGAGAAAAATATTATTTGGAAAACTTGTTTAAAGTTAAACGTCATGTCATATTTTTTACAGTAAGAACATTCATGAAAAAAATACAAGAAAAAAAACTTACTTTTCCAACTTATCTTTTAGACAGTTTAAATTGAACTAAATTAAATGTCAATGTCATGATTAATCCTTTTTCTGTTTCTAATTTACATTTCTTTAAAACATTAACGTTAATATTTTAGTACTATTGTTTTTTTATTAAATAGGGCTACTAGACCTTTAGAATCATGTTTAACATTGTTTTCGTCATATAAAAACGCCTTTTCTATACAAATTTTCAAATTTATTTTCAAGTCTTTCCATTTCTTTATTTAAAAATAAAATCTAATTATCTATGGTAATGCAAAAATGTCTTAAAAAGTTTTAAAAATATTTAAGAAATGATCTACACTTAAAACAAAGATAAAAATAAAATTGAAAATCAGTAGACTGAAGGTGTTATTTTTGTAACAAAAATGACATGACATAAAAATTTAAAAAAACTTAAATTTTAATTCTAATGAATCAAAAAATATATATATGTACAGTGTCCCTGGATAGGTGTTACAAGAGGACAAATGGACCAAAAATTTTCGAACTGATAAATACAAAATTTTGCTTCGATTGGTAATACACTAATACTGGTTATAACTAAAAGTATGAAAAATGACCAAGAGTAAAGAACCTTTATTTTTAAAAATATGACAAAATTGTATAAAGAAATGTTGTAGAAAATTAAATTTTATGTTGCATTAACAATTTTTAAAATTTTTGGCTTAAGGCATCGAATTAAAAAAAATATATATTTAAAATTATCATATTTTTTTAAATTTTGCTTCCTCTTGGCCATTATTTATGTTGTAATGCGTAATGTAAAAATTGACAATTACATATTTTTTTACTCTTATGCTTTAACGTCAAATTTTGACATAAAATTAAATTCGTTACAACATTTACTTATAAAATTGTGTTCTATTTTTAAAAATAAAAGTAGTTTTCTACTCTGGGCATTTTTCATTTTTTTAGTTAGAACTCGCCCTGTAAATACCAATTGGAATAAAATTTGGTATTTATTAGTTTTAGACCATGTTTTTTCAAAAGGACGTTTAAAAATTCCAAAATTGTTGGTCCATTTGTTCTCTTGTAACACCTATCCTGGGATACACTATACATATATATATATATATATATATATATATATATATATATATATATATATATATATATATATATATATATATATATATATATATTTTGATTCAATAAAATTAAAATTTAAGTTTCTTTAAATTATAGTTTTACGTCATTTTTTAAAAAAAACACCTTCAGTCTACTGATTTTCAATTTTATTTTCATCTTTGTTTTTTGTGTAGATCATTCCTTAAATATTTATAAAACTTTTTAGGCATTTTTTGCATTGTCATAGCTATAATTAAATGTTACTTTTAAATAAAGAAATGAGAAGACATGAAAATAAATTTGAAAATTTGTATAGCAAAGGCGTTTTTATATGACGAAAACAATGTTAAACATTATTTTAAAGGTTTATTAGCCCTTATAAATAAAAAAACAATAGTATATAAATTTACATTTTTTCTTTTAGGTAACTTAAAACCTTTTTCAAAAACAAACGACAATAAAGATTATTTAGTTCTATCTCACCTCCATACAAAAGGGAAAGTTGATAAAATTATGTTTTATTTTTGATTTAAAAAAGGTTTCTTTATAGGTTTTAACATATCTTTTAATTCTAAACAAGTTTTTTAAGTAATATTTGAATGTAAGTCCAAAAATAAAGGTAGTTTTCTTTTATGTTAAATTTTAAAATTTGCATTCACCTCGTATACGCTATGATTTATTCTAACTTTGGTGTTTTGTAAGTTTAGGCATATGCCTATTTCTATTAAAAAAAAATGAGGAATTAAAAATTAAAAAAATCCATTTGATTCAACATTTCTGGCGGCACTGTATCTAACAGAGTTAAAATATATCGATATTTTCCCTGTCGTATTTTTCAAAGCATTTTATGGCACCAGGGCTAAATTCAAATTTTATTATTTGTGTATCCATTATGTGATATTAGTCGTTTGCAAATAAAGGTAAAAGTTGTGGCCGATTCTCGACCCGGGAGATTGAGCCCTATATCCGGCAACTAATGGGAAATCTATAGCTAGCTGTTCACGATGTGGTTGCTTTTTGTAGCTTTTATTGCGCCACCATTTCGGACTATTTCTATGTATCAACGAAAGTAATATCATTTTAGGAATCGTTGGTCTAAAATAAAAGGGTGTTAAGCAAAAACTTTTGTTTTTCGAAAGCTAAAGCCGTTACTATTTTGTCAGTTATATAAAAAAAATATTATTTATTATACAAGAGAAAAAAGTTCTGGATATTAGCTTAAGGTTTTGTTGACTTCCGACACGAAGCGGAGGGAGACAATAAACCGAGAGCCCAAATCTAAAACTTGTCCCAAATAATAGTCAGAAAATTTATCATGTGAAATTTAAAGTTTCAAACTGTTCGACTGGTATATTTGAAACACAATTAGAGCTTGCATTACTATGGACTAAGAAAATTGTTTAGTATTTGTCAATGTAATTTTGTATCTCCCATTTACGTTTTGTATTTTGACGTATTAAAACTAAAAAGTTAGTTTTTACTTTTTAGTTTCAATAGCAGTCGTTTAATATTATTTGGAATATTATAAAGAAAAAAATATCTGACTGGACTCCAAATATGTAAGTTCTGTGTTATAAATTATTCTAAAATTAGATATTTACCTTTACTTCCGTGTATTTAAAAAGTACTTACTTTTTTCCCACGGGGCCTATAACATTAATAACGTCTCCCTTAAAAAAAAACATGTTTTTTAAGTTTTTGCGAACCCTGTTAACAAAATTGACATTTTTTTCGTGGCTTTTACTTTTATACAAGCAAAAAAGTTATAAAGAATGACGCTTCCTCAAAAAAAATTAAATTTTTAGTTCATTTGCCCTGTTGTCTACCCCATCCCTGGACATACTGTATAACCTTCTTACGCCTGTTAATAACGTTGCCAATTATCATTAAACTTAGATGAAAAATATATGGGATATTAATAAAAACTTTTTTTTTTTTACTTTAACAAACCTGATTTTAAAAACATTGCATTTCCAAACCTATGTTATTCATTAAATTTTTTTACTGCAACTAGGAAATATCTTGTATATTTAATTTTAGTTTTAGTTTTTTTTTCTATCACATTCTAACATAACCATTCTTATCTCCAATTGGCCCTGGGACTAGGTAACAATATGTACTAAAAAGTGTTAACAGATATAGTTACGCAATTATTATTACTTTTATTTAACGAGTTTAAGAGGGACAAATTTCATGTAATATAATCCCGGAAGCTTAAAATTATCTAAACTTATACCATCAACATAAATTTAAATCTTCTCTTTCAATATCATTCCAATTTAATTTTCCTTGACATTATATTATAACCATGTAATTTTAAACATGTAGCTACGAACGCCGCTTCTTCACCCTTATTTAAAATTCCTTCTTAAGTTCTTCCGCCATTATAAGCGCATTTCTTTAAGTTGCCAAAAGACCCTGAAGTATATTATACGTTTAATATACGATACTTTACTAAATTCCCCATTTTCCTTCGTCGTAAATGACAGTTCTGGAAAACACTCTATTAAAAAGTATTTAATAAAGGTAAAAGAAAAGTTTAATATTACTTGACAAAAACATAGTCTGTTATTTATTTTACATTAAGCCTCGTATAGACGTGTGATATGCAACATGCAACGCAACATGCAGTGTAACATATAACACACAAAAAATTCTAAACTGGAACCGGGACATAGTGCTTCTTGTGTCTTTCGATGCGCTGAATCCGAATCTAAAGCCTGTTTTGGTCCAGCACGTCCCAGTTTTTGTTAATTACAGATAATATAACCTTAAAATTTAGTCATGTGGGAAGGTATATTTGCAACTTACAAAAACTGGGACATGCTGGACCAAAAGAGGGTTCAGATTCAGTACATCGAAAAACACCAGAAACACTATGTCCCGGTTCCAGTTTAGAATACTTTTTTTTTTTTGTGAGCCTGTGTAATGCAACAAAGAGTCTTACTGTTGCTACTGCAAGTTTTTTTGCAAATGGGAAAATTCACATTTGAAACGAACATGTTGACCAACAAGGTTGTAGTGCGAAATCTCAATTTATTTTATTTACATATTGCTTGATGGTTGGTTGGTTGGTTTAAGGCGGAGTTTTGACCAGGTTTGCACTGCAGCCTATTGGCTCATTGTGCAATAATGTGCAATAATAAGAGTTGAAACTCTTGTTAAAGAAATCCACGTCCCTTTATCAGGTTTGGTAGATTTCTGCCTAGATGAGATGTTCATGGAGGAAAGGGTTCCCGCAGTACCGTTTTTGGGTCTTCTGTCACCCTGTGCAAAAAGAGAAATTGCCGCCCCTAGGAAAAAATGTAAACTGAGGTAGAAAAATGTTTAAAGAGCAAGAAAAAAAAGGTCTCCAATTTGACAATACATAACTTAGTCCTTTATTGTGAAGTATTTCCAATCAATATATTTCCTCCCTAAATAATATTAAAGAGTCAAAGAAAAGTCATAAAATTGCAGTGTTTTTAACTTCAAAACTTTATATCCTGAATGCCGTCTTTCCCCGCAAAGCCTGCATATTATGGGTTCATTGTAAATGCCCAATGTTTTGCAGCTTTACCATCCAGCTTGGATGACAGTATCCTGTTAAAAGTCCTAGTGCTTGTCTTAAGTAACTGAGTGCGCCCCAGCTGAAGAACTTCAGCTTTAGTTTTTTGGAAGGATCGCCTAATTGCTCCTAGGTATGCCAAAGAAAAAGATGTTATTGTTGAGACCATTTGCTTATCTTTATTTTTATTACTTTTTTGGACAGTCAAGTACTGGCTCCAAACCGTTGAATCTTCCAGATGACCCAGCTTTTGCTAGTGCATCCGCTTTTTCATTCCCGCATGCCCAGGAAGTTATATCCTATTATTTCTGGTGGCAAGCTTTTTAAGATTGTTCAGGCACTCCATCTTGATTTTGGATGTTACACGATGAACATTTAAGGCTTTTAAAGCAGCTTGGCTGTTTGAGAGAATGTGAATGATGTGGTTGTGGTACCCTCTTCTTATATAATCTTAAAAAATTCTCAAATAGCGCATTTTTCTAACTAGTATACAGAGGCTTGCCTCCCTAGTCAAAGGCTAAAAGTCGCTTTGGGCTTTGTCCTAAATACACCAGCACCCACTCCATCATCCGTCTTTGAGCCATCGGTATACCAAACCAAGCCTCCGTTAAGTGATGGAGGTGTTTCATTTGTCCATATGTTAAGATTGCTGTTGACTTATATGGTTTTTCGAAGTTGTAGACCGCAATCATGTGGTTTGATCTCACGATAAACTGCTGTAGGTCGATGATTTAGTTTAACCCTTTATTTTTCTTGAGTTTATAGTGTTTATTTATTTCTTTTTATGCCCAAAAGATAAATAGATGAAAAAGTATGAAACTTTTATACAGATTTTTTTGCATATAGTTAGAAGTGGGTGGCAAATTATAAATGAAAACCCTGTACAAAAAAAAGGTTAAAAGAAAATACAACGTTAAGAAGATTTTATTGTTTCATATGATCAATGGACCCAAAAACATTAAGAAAAAAAAGCAGGGAATGCTACCATTTAGAGGGTGCGTTTTGAGAAATTCTTAGCACAGAAAAAAACACGACAAAATGCTTTTTTTTATTTTATTTTTGTATTTTGACTTTTTCCATGTGAGTTAAAGTATAGGCATTGCTTTATACATTTTTATCTTTTCTCTTTATAATGACGTTAGATAGAAGTCTTTGGGATTTGTAGTATTCAAAAAACAACTTTTTAAAATTTGCCACTCCACCACCACCGGGTTGTCTGTCCTGGGTGACACCTTGAAAGAGCGGCAAATTAAAGGAGGACCGACGTGTACTGCTTTAAAAAATGCAGATCCGGAGCTGGTTTATTGTAGAAGGTTCTAATTCTTATTATAGGTTAGATATAGTTCTTTACTTTTTTCTACTTTTAAAGATTTTTTCTTTCCTTTACGTTTTTGGCCTAATCGTATCGCTGATACCCTACGATAAAGTAATGAATATAAAAAGGAAGATGCATAATAGTATACAGGGTGTAATCTAATTAATGGCTAAAAATAGAAGAGATGGTTCGGTAGCCCATTTTAGGAAGAAAAGTTTATATTAACATATGTCCCCAACCTTTTTACCTTTGAGCCACAGGGTGTTATAGTTTTAAGAAAAAAAATGTATTCATATCGTAATTTTAAAACTGTTTGAAACATATTCATAAAATCTGGCATGCATCTACTAAGCACCAGTAGCCATTTTTTAATGTGGAAGATTTTTAATTATATCTACCAGTGGCATCTCTACGGAATGTATACCAATATTTTGCTCTTTCCAAAAATAAAAATAACTTATATAATTCAAATTTATTTTGCAACCAATTTAACGCCGTTTTCGCGTAAAAAAATAAAAACCGTTTTTGATGCATGTTTGGTATAGCTTGGTTTAAAATTCTTTTAAACTAGCAGGCTAGTGCCCTATTAAAAAAAAAAACTATTTTTTATTTTTAAAAAAGCATTGGCTTACTATATTTTTTTAAACATTCAGTATTCATCCCATATGGACGCCACTTGCTGAATTATTTAAAAAAAATACATTAGAAAAATCTCATTGGCGCTTAGTAGGTGCGCGTCAAATATCATTAAAATATCTCGAACAGTTTTAAAATTATAATAAGAAAACCCTCTCCACTGATGCGTTTTGCAAGCCTTATAGAAATAAATGAAAGTTTAAAAGTAAACACTATATATTATAGACCAACATCGTTGTTGACGTTACGGCATCAACGGACCACCGTTGATGCCGTACTGAAATTACCATAAGACTAAAAATGTTTTGTTTCTAAGATATAGGGTGTTAAAAGAACTCGAAGTTGAATTATTATCTTAGATATGACTTATCCGATTTTATTTAAATTTAGCTGTTGTATTCGTTAAAATAGAAAGTTAATTTAACCCTGAACTAATTTTATTTTGTAAAAACAGTGGCGGCATGATAAGCATCTAAGCTAGTATTATTGACAAAAAAATGTACGCCTTTGACTTTTTGGCAACTTTTAAAAATCTGCTAAACTGCATAATCCTAGACCATAATTTTTTTTTAAATTAAGTGTTATGGATTATTATTAGAAATTATGTAATACCAACAACAAATGCTTAATTAAATCCGTTTATATTTAGTCTAAAAAAATTTACTAAACAAAGTGTTTTACATTTTTTAGGTTTTTTAAAAAGTTTAACACCATGTATCTTAAGAATTAAAAATTTGAGGGCCCATGTTTATATAAACTTTTTTTCTTAAATCCATCTTACGTTCCTTAATTTTCTTACCGCAATTAGAAAACATCCTGTATAAGACAAATAAAAAGAATTCCCTGTTTTTGCAATATTATACTAAATAAAGTTAGTAAAAAGGTTTTTTGTTTACTATTGCAATTATAGGAAACTATTTCCATTTGTTTTATTTTAACGAGTAAATGAGCTTTATTAGACTTCTGACCCACCCCGTACATAGACAATTTAACAAAAGATTGCGAAACTAGGCACTTCAGCTTCAAAATTTAATTAAACACGTTTAGTTTATGCCAAAATAAACTGTAGAGTTTCTTGCTTGCTTACTTTTCAAGTTGTCGGTTCATAATCTATCTACTTAATTTTCCGAGTTACGCTAGAAAGACATTGAAGTTTAAAATAAATAAGTTCTTTAGACGAATCCAAACTCCCCAAGATATATTAATAATATCTATTCCTAATATCCAATCCTTTTTTTATACCGGGTGCCCACAAATTACTACCAAGCCTTTCATTTTCTTAAAAAATGTTATACTTTCTTAAATTTTAATTTGAATGTATGGCTGAATAGAATGCAGATTTCTTAGGTTTAACCAAATATGAAACAATCTTTGCTATTTTAAATATTCTGTATATTTTGTTAGACAATTTGTTGCAATGCCTAAGCCACCCGCTATATCTACTTTAATTAGTTTTCAAGAAACAAGCATTCGAAGACGTCATAGTTACCGCCATTTTATCGTTTTTTTTTTTTTTTAACAAAGTACAGTGAAAAGAGACAAGTGGGATTTTTTAATGCTTATTTAATAAATCTTATTTCTTAATTCCGTTAAAATACAATTTAGGGTTTTATTAAAAGGGCCAGAAAAATTGGCTTTTAAAAGTAAATAATTTAAATAGTTTAAATAAAATGCACTAGCCTCAAATTTAAATAAAACTTAAATATTAATTTTTTGTAAAACTTATCATACCACTAAACCGTTGGATATATTTTCATGAAACTTAAAACGATAATATGTGACCAAGGGTCGCATTTTTTGACTAATCAATGACAGCTTTAAATCTTAAGGTAACAGAAGGAGGTCATTTCACATAATATAAGCTTATTAGATTTACATACTACAAAATTATGGTACTTTAATAATTACCAGAATACCATATGTCCGACACTTCTAAAGTTAAATGTAAAAAATGTTATTTTTCTTAAATCTCTTTTAAAAATCTTTTTAAAGGTAATCAGAAAACATGGTGTTACCTAAAAGAGCTTTAGAAAAATACTACAATAAAAATTGCATCTAACTTTATTAGTTTCGAAAATATGGCCATCTAAATATGGTATTCTGGTAAATATTACTTCCCACCAGAGTTGGGTCGTATTCGAATACTCAGTGTTCTGAATAGAATTCAGAATACATTGGGCTGGTATTCGAATAGTATTCAAATACATTTGTGTGTTTGGAATTCGGTATTCAATAGAATACTTTTTAGTTAGTATTTGGGATTCTGTATTCAAATACTTTTTAAGTATTCGTCAAATACATTTTTGTGAGTATTCGAATACCGGCGTACGGAGTATTCAAATACGAAAATACCAAAATGTGAATAGCAGTATTTCAAAATACCATAGAATACCAAAATATAGAAAAAAAAGTAAGAAAAAATAAAATGAGGACTTTTTTATTTTTTTTTTATGGTCTTTAAAATTTTAGCATCGCTGTTTTCTTTATCAAGTATTCGCAGGGCCGTGCCTACCGGGTGGTGCAACGCTGCAGGTGCGGAAAATTGTGGAATATTTTTTTCCTTTTTCAATTTTTCTATACCATGAAACATAACCTCTTCAAGGGGCAGCAAATAGTTTTTGCATCACGGCGCGAGACACCCTAGGAACGGCTCTGAGTATTCGAATTTTTTTTTGCATTACTCGAATACCGATTCGGAGTATTCATGAATACTGAGTATTTAAATACTTTTTTCCTTTAAAGTATTTAAATCTCAGTATTCAAATTTTTTCTTGTATTCCTATTTGTATCGTCCATAAGGGGTTAATGGTAAATAATTGTTAAACAAAAATAGTACGCCACTGCATTTTTCTTTAATATTTTTTTAATTTCCATTTATTTTAGGACAAATTTGATCCACTGACTTTTTTGTTTGATGTACGGTTTTCGCGTAAATCAATAAAAACCATTTTTGACATGGTCAGTTTGTGTTCCTAATATGAAATTCTACAGCGAAGGCTGCGTTTGCCAATTTTTTAAAAAATATGTAAATGGATATAAAAGTTATTACTAAAAACAATAATTTCATAAAAATTTATCACCCCGTAGTTCAGAAACATGGGACATATGTTCATATGAAGTTTTTTTCTTATTTTTTGGTGAAAAATCACCTCTTAAATCTTTTAAACTTAGTTAGAAGCACCCTGTATATCTGATACTTCTGAATCAAGATATTGAAAAAAAATTGCATATAACATCTAGTTTTTTAATTTTTTTTTCAAAAAGCATTTTTAGCTTTAAATTTAACAACTAAAAATTTAAATGATATAGTTTGTCCAAAGACCTAAAGATAAAATACATAGTCAATAAACTTGTTATCAGTTGCATTTAAGGTCATAGTTTTAATTCTTTTCATATTTTTTAAGCGTTTTACAGCAAATTAACCAACAAGAATCTGCAAGCATTACTTTCTAATATTTCTTATTTTATTGCTTTTTTATTATGCAATATGTCTTGATTAAACCTTTAACCATTTTTATCCAATACTGCATTTAGATTTTGCAAAGAAGCAAATCAAGAAAAAGGTTGAAAATGCGTTTTAAGGCACAAGTTATTTTATTCTAGAGTATTATTAAAAAATTAAAGCTCTTAAATAATTTGTTGGTAGTTTTATGTTTTTATTAAAAAAAAGTGTTAAACCGTTCTCGAAAACCACTTTATGGTCTTTATTAACGTAATCTAAATAAATTTTAAAATTAGTGTTCTTTATGAGCTTTCCAATTTGAAAGTCTACAATAATCCAGTTTTTTTTATTTTTCGCACAACTAAGTTTAGAAGATTATTAAATTACTTAAAACGTTTAACATTCTTATTCATGACTTTTATAACAAATTTTATTGGACCTGGCTTTATAGGGAGTGAAGGTAGAACATTTTCTTTACTTGAAACCTATGATTAACAATTCCAACTTCACATTTCTATAAGTTTCTTTTATTATGTCCTTGAATTTTCATTTAACAAATGTTATTGTTTTAATCTAGATCCCAGAAGTTCAGCCTTTGATTTAAAGAGTTTTAATTGTCAAACAACATCATTTTAATTAAACTGAATCTGAAAATAAGGCATTGTTATGAAGCTTGTGGTACAAATCGATTTTGTAAAAACGCTCTAGGTTGGTTAATTTATATCTTTCTACCAATTCGAATTGTTTTTGTGTCTAAAGGTACAATCTGTACAGAATAAAGTAGTATTTATGCAAGAACGTCACACAGAAAACCAAAATTATAGCAATTATAAAAAAGATTTTGCACAAAATGTAATGTGAAAGCAATTGCATTTTTATTTAAAGAAAGCCTTCGAATAGTATTCAAATACATTTGTGTGTTTGGAATTTGGTATTCAACAGAATACTTTTTAGTTAGTATTTGGGATTCTGTATTCAAATACTTTTTAAGTATTCGTCAAATACATTTTTGTGAGTATTCGAATACCGGCGTACTGAGTATTCAAATACGAAAATACCAAAATGTGAATAGCAGTATTCCAAAATACCATAGAATACCAAAATATAGAAAAAAGTAAGAAAAAATAAAATGAGGACTTTTTTTATTTTTTTATGGTCTTTAAAATTTTAGCATCGCTGTTTTCTTTATCAAGTATTCGCAGGGCCGTGCCTACCGGGTGGTGCAACGCTGCAGGTGCGGAAAATTGTGGAATATTTTTTTGCTTTTTATATTTTTCTATACCATGAAACATAACCTCTTCAAGGGGCAGCAAATAGTTTTTGCATCACGGCGCGAGACACCCTAGGAACGGCTCTGAGTATTCGAATTTTTTTTTGCATTACTCGAATACCGATTCGGAGTATTCATAAATACTGAGTATTTAAATACTTTTTTCCTTTAAAGTATTTAAATACTCGGTATTCAAATGTTTTTTTCTTGTATTCGTATTTGTATTCGAATACCGATTTCTGGTATATGACCCAACTCTCCCACTATAACGTACGTAAAGCTACTGACCTTATATTTTGGGGTAATAAAGTACTCATTAGGAGCTTTAAAATGATATATCACTAAACACGCCCTTTTATTTTAAATATTATTTCAGAGTGGTCGCCAGCTGTCACCTTGACATTTTTTTTTATCTTTGGACAATCCACGAAGTCTGAAAGCCTAAATATAACCATAAAGTAATATACCTACGGATAAGAGAAACCATGACATGCTAAAATTTTCGTACCGCTTTTGCGGCAGGCTTGGCGGCAGGCTTGTCATTTTTCCAGTTTACACTTTAAATGCGTCGGTCGAAGCCTCGCCTCGTGTAACATCAGCGGTGGGGAGACACGTAAGCTTACTGAAATGACTAACTGGCAGTATTTCAACGAGAAACGAATAAAATTATATTGGGAGTTTTCGCATGACCTGTCCTTAAATCGGCTATTCCATGATAACTCTTATAATTTCCTTACTCTATGATATAGCGTACCGTGGGTGTCTTAAGCAGGGTAAGAGAAAGTTTATTAACATGGGACTTAAAAACTTTTTCTAGCTATCATTAATATTTATAAAAATGCAGACTTTGGTCCTAAATTACACTGATCTGCAAAAAATATTTTTGCCCCATCGAATTATTACATATACGATTTTTATACAGGATGTTTTTAAACAAATTTAAAGAATTATAGGAGGTGATTTTCTACTAAAAAATAAATAAAAAAAACTTCATATTAACATAAGTCCTAAACGTTTTAGTTTTTGAACTACAGGGTGTTAAATTTTTTAAAAATATTGCTTCTTTATAATAACATTAATACCTCTCCATATATTTTTAAAAAACTTGGGAGAGGCACCGTTTGAACAAAATTACATTTTTGGCATACAAGAAAAAAAAATTGTACCAGTGTCGTCCATAAGGGGTTAACAGTATTATTGTTTCAAGTTACATGAAAATATGCCGAACGGTTCAGAATTTATAAGAGGGACGACGGATTTTAGGATCCTGTACGTGTTTACCAGTAAATAGTCAACGATTTAAAAATGTAATTCTTTAAATAATTATCATAACCACTTTAGATTATTTTTAAAATATATTTCTTTTATATGTTTGAGGCAACCCAGCATTTCATTATAATAACCTTAAATGCTATTGGTTTAAAGTATAAAATATGCAAGAAAAAAGGTTTAGGAATATGTGTTTAATTTAAATTTAAGGGTTTCTATTTCAATTATTAATGTTATTTACCTGCAAAAATCAATTTCTTTTGCACTTACGGAAAAACCAAAAATTGTTTTCACTAAATTCAAAAATAAGGATATTTAAAATATCACATTGACTGTTTTTTATAATTTGTTTTTTAACAAAACAATACAAGTCGCGGGTAATTATGACATTTTTAAAAGCTTTCTAAAATAGGTATAGCGTGTAGCATACTGGGTTAGTTAAAAGTACGACAACAAAATATCTTTAAAACCGCTAAACGTGCATTTATCAAATTTGGTATGTGGAAAAAATCGGGCATGAAGAATAAAATAGTGAAATCGGAACTGTTACCAGATTTTAGAGTTTTGTGCTTAATGTATCTTTGATGATGATCGATTTTTAAAGGTATCCTTCATGTATTTTTACTGCAAAACATTACGCAGGTCAAATTAAATAAGTCCATAAATTTTTAAAAATTTATTTTAACTAGCTGCTAAGATATGATAACACCACTTTTTCGGTATAAAGTTTAGATGCGCTCAAATATCTCTATAACAGCTTAAGCTGCGTTTACAAATTTCGGTATTTAAAGGTTTCTGGGCAAGTAGAATTAAACAGTGATATTGTTATTGTTAACAGATTTTCTTATTTTAAGCTACACGTAATAATAATAGTATTTTAAATTAATTACCCTATTTATTTGATTTGCAATAAAAGAAGCGTGCTTCTAATTTTAGTAAGATTCCAAGTTTACCAAATTCAATCTATACGCGTTACTAAAATATGACAACACTGCAAATTTATTTAAATTTGGCAACAATGCTGATAACACTAATCAATGAGGCATGCCTAAAAACCCTTTAATATCAAATTTTGGAAACAAAGCTTTAGCGTGCAGGGTATCATATCTGCAAAAATAAAGAAATAATTTTAAAAATTTAGGAACTAACCAAATTTAATCCACTTAATTTAATGCACCAAACATAAATAGGGCATTCAAATAAAAAGAAGCAACAATAATAAACTTTATTATTACTAAATGTTGCTTCGTAATCCAAAATTGCAGAACAAATCTCAACAGGTTTTAAGTTTTTGTCTCCACTAAAGCAAATAAAATCAAAAACAATTTTAGCTTTGTTTATCGTTTTTATCTTTACACATTGTAGTGGAAGTCTGCCCTTTGCAAAACTTTGAAAATGGATGTCTCCACCGCAGCAACAACTAATTTTGGTCCTACCTATTTAAACTTTTCCTTTGATCTACCTACCTACTTAAAATGGAAACACGAAACACACAGTAACATTTTTATTTCGTAGTTATAACAATGACCAACTTATAGGACCATTATGGAAATTTTTTGAAAACATGCAACATAAACAAAAAGGTGTCTCATTGCTGCTTTGGTGGATACGTACCGTTAGACACCAAATTTGGTAAATGAAGCTTTAGCGGTTTTAAAAATATTTAAGAGATGCGGTACTTTTTACTAACCCAGTAGGTATTTGCTTAGAATCTTTGGTAGAATTTATTTTTAAAATGTATATAAAGTATTAATTAAAATAGCAAAGTCAATAGCATTTCTACATAAGAGTTAAAACAGGAGAAATTAAAATATTTTCCAGTAATACTTTTTACTAAAATTTTAAACTCGTGCAACTCTTGGCTTGCTAGTAGTTTCGTGGGCACCCGCTATTTTAAACACTTCACAAAGGGATTTATCTAAAGACATTTTAAACACTTTAAAATATTTATTACATTTTTTTGGTTTGGTCTTTGTACCAGAGTGTCCCGGCGCAACAAATTAAAAAACTAATAAGTGTGTAAAACTATTTTGAGCCAAGGCCTTAGATATAATTGGTAATATATTTTTTCCACGACTGTTTAAAAAAATATGTTTTTTAAACGTTATGTTACTTCACATTAGTACACTAGATTAAGTGTTAAAAAAGTAACTTTTTTAACACTTTCAACCTTTTTAACACATTGAATTAGTGTTTTTTTTAATGCCTACTACAATAGACTTCAATATCAATTCGTGCAATGTAACAGTAAACGCGACTTTAACTGAACCAAACGGTCAAGTTACCTTCGAGTTCGTCATTATTTCTTTTAGTTGGCAAATAAATTTAACAAAAATTATCGAAAATAAATAATAATAATAAATTTAGATAACTAAGAAATTAAAAAGAAAATTGCAGTGTTTTAGTAGTATTTCTGAAAAAAGTAAGTACATACAATTTTCTAAAATTAAATAATAAATGCATAGTTATAAAGAGGATAATTGTCTCTTAAAAATAAGGAGGCTATGGTTTTTTATTGCAATATAATGGCTGTGCTGAAAAAATTAAAATTAATAAGTTTAGATAAATAAAACTTGTAAAAATGGTATTTTGAGAAATTTTTATACCGCCGCGCCGTGGAAAAAATATAGTATGTAACACATGCCCAAAGTGTCTTTTTTTTATGAGATTGCCGCACTTGCCTATCGTCTTGTGCTGTCAAACTTCCCATTCGTAAAAAAGTATTACTTTATGTCCTTGTTACATAAATTACTATTTTTTTAAATTTAGAAAGTAAATAAAGGTAAAAACGTAAACATGTAAGTGCCTTAAGAAAACAAAACAAAAACAATTAAAGCTTTAGATCTTCTAGGGATACGGAAAAGAGAGAGTAGGAGGTTACTTGGAATCTGAAAACCCGGCACCCAGGAAACCCAACAGACTTTACGCCTTCTTGGATAAATATAAAAATAACCTATTTTTTTATTACATAAAAATTTCCATTTTAAGCCGGGACGAGTTTGATAACACTTCAATCTCTCAGAGACATCAAATTCTATATTTTTCCTTTAAACACAAACTTGTTTATTATGTTAAGCAAATTAGTTTGCAAAATCTATAAATTATATCTCTCGGGTACTAACTTTTACTAGTTGTATGCAAATAATCCAGCAATTCCGCCGGTATGTTACCTTTTCTCGAGAATACTTTGGTTTTAAACTTTATAATTAGTTGGAAATTACGTGTCTCATACTAATTTAGTTAATAGTGTGAAAAACTAATTTAACTAATCCCCAGCCCCAAGTTGGAAAGGATCTAATATTTCAGCAGAAATTTTACTTAAATAACTTATTATCCTGGTTAAAACAAAATATACAGCGTAGACCTAAAGTTTGTACCCTTGGACAAAAAAAAATATTTTTAAAGAATCAATTTCAACCGGGTGTCAACGAATCTATTAGACAAGCAATAACTTTTACAGTATTGGACATATCAAAATAATAGTTTGTATAAGAATATGGTATAGGTAGAAAAGAGTTTTTGCGTATTTCTCACTTTTTGGTTACTTTCGTTTTAACCAGAGATGACTTCAATTTTGAATTTTTAAATAAACATCCTGTTTATTTTTTAACATTTTTGGATTCTTGAGACTACTCTTAATATTAATTTAATATTTTGAAAAGTTTTCACGACTACTTGATTTTTTGAGAGCCATTTGTTGTATTGCATCTAGGTGGATATAATTCTTTACTTTTGACTTTATTTTTAAGCCAAACGCAAACAAATTGGTATCGTTAGAATATTCTACAAATCCTTGATTTGAAAAGTGCTTGTCTCAAAAGGGTTGCCATTTGAAAAATAATAGTTGGACATGAAAATGTCATTTTGCCAAATTGTTTTATTCTTATTTTTCATAGTAGCCGCTAAAACTTTGCGACTGTATTTTTCTAACATTACATAGAATCACTAGATTAATTTGCACCTAATTATGGCCACCTAAATGCAATATTAAAAATGGCTTTAAAAAATCAAGTAGGCTTAAAAACTTTTTAAAATGACACATTCCACTTTGATTTTGAATTGTCTTAGAATTTCAAAAATGTCAAAATATACAGGGTGTTTCTTAAAAAATCTAAAGCCCTTTACGGTCAAACTGGAAGTGACTGAAAAGTGAAAATGTGCGTAAACGCTTCCTTACTTATACCATTTATCTAGACCAAGTCTTATTTTGATATGTCTAATACTCTAGAAGTTATGGCTTGTCTATTAAATTCTTTGATACCTGTTTATTATCTCACCATTAAACAGATGAACCGCTATTAATAGTACAGGAAATAAAGCTGCTCAAAAAAGGTAAAACCTGGCAATTCTTTGGTCCTGCATTAATTAACTTGAAATTTTTACAGAAGGTAGGGTATAGCCCAAGGATCAAAGCCTATATTAAACCAAATGGCGCCAAAACCCCGGGTGGTTGCCACCTTTTTTTATACATTTTAGCCAAAAAATTTATCAAAAAAGCAATGTTTAGCAAAAATGTTCTATACATTTTTTGATACCTATAATATTTTCCAAGCTATTTGCGATTGAAAATAACAATTTTTGATAAAGAAATCAACGGTTTAAAGGGTTTTTCGTGAATAACTCGAAAATTATGCCTTTAAACAAAAAAAACTCTGAAAAGCAAAATTGTAGGTTTTAAAAACACAAATAAAATTATTTTTATAAAGTTTTTTCTGCGACCAATACGAGCTGAGATACAGAGTGTTAATTGTTAGCTTTCGTTAAATGCAAAATTTGATGGATTTGAAGTTAAATCACGGGTAAATGCTGCATTTTTCGACAAAACATATTTAAACAGTTCTGTTTATACATGAATTCATAGTATATCCAAGAAGTTTTGGTAATTTTAAATCCATAATTATAAAAATATTATTTAGCCTTAAAGTGGCCAATTCGAATTTTTCAACGAAAAATTGTTTGTTTTTTTAACGTATTTTCTTTAATATTAATGTAGATTTTTTTAAAAGTTTTTCAAAGGGTTTTTTAAAAGCTACGGGGCTCTTTGGGTAAAATTTCTTAAGATTCCTTGGTTTTTAAATGGGTTTAGTTTAAAGGGTGTGAAAAAGGTGGTTCCTAATTCGTAAAAAGAGATTTCAAACTACTTCATCTAGCAAAATATTTACTGTACAAAAAATCTACGCAGAGAAAATTTTTAGTATTATTAAAGCGCCAGTTTAAAGCTTCATCTCCCGTATTTTGGAGTTATTTACAAAAGTGGTGAAAAATTTCACTTGAAGCTCAAATTTTTCTGAAATTAGGCATTTAAAATTGGTCAAACTTCTGGAACGTATTATTAGTATGTACATGTATAAAGAGAAATGCAAAAGGGTGAAGGTCAGCTTTAATTAAGAGGTAGTTGGAGGGTCGTCCTAAATGATATTTTTGTAGAAAAACTTAGATACTAACCTAATTTATAACATACCTCACTCAATTTTTATGCCTAAAACGGTTTTTAAATATAAAAAAAGGCCTAGTTAGGTTTTTAAAAAACATTTTATGAGTTTTTCTTAAAATATGCAGCATTTTTCCGTTATTTGACTTTAAATCGATTAAATTTTACATTTAAAGAAAAAAGGTTACCATTAACACCCCGTATCTTGCTTCATATTAGTCGCAGAAAAATTATAACAAAACAATTTTGTTTGTCGTTTTAAAATCTACAATTTTGCTTTTTAAAGTTTTTTTATTAAAATGCATATAATAATCGGTCATTTTTCGACTAAGGCCTGTTGGGTTGGATCATCATATTTTAGCCTCAGGAAACTGTGGTAGATTTTTTCCGCACCTTTTAGAGACGAGATATACAAAATATTTAAATATATAAAATATATTTTATAAAAAAGTATAAATGAGATATTTATTTAAAAAAATTAAATATACAGAGAGAACCTTTCCCTTTTAAAATCTGAAATATTTGGTGTACATACTAATGACAACTGGAAATGTCAAGGTAATTCAAAATGTTTTTAAATGAAAATAATGGTCTCAATGTCTTATTTTAAAGCTCTTTTCCCAAAGATATTTTTAATTTAAAAAGTTTTGCTTTAGCGCTTTTATTAATAAAACAAAGAAATAAAAACAACATTTTGTCCTAGGTTATGACTTCCCTTGTTTACACCTTTTTAAATATTTTAATGTCATTATTGACTGTTTATTTTATAATGCTTTTTAAAATTTGCATTAGGATTGACAGAAAATATTTTTAGCTCAAAATTGCCTAAAATAGCTCGTTTTATGAAACCACACGCAGTCAATAATAGTGGTATTATTTCGAGACATTCAGAGGTATGATGCTAAGATGTTATAAAACCCTAGGGTTATTTAAATGTAACTATGCGTTTCATCACAAAAATTAGCAGTTTCAGGGTTACAAATTATAAGCAAAATATTTCTTACCTAATAAATATAGGTTTATTACACATTACTTTAAAAAATTATTATAAAACATTCGTGTACTGCCTTCTTTTCTTGTAAAACATTTTGACATGTAAGAAATACCTCAAAAATAAACCAAAAAAGCATTTTAAAGTCGTCTAGATATCTATGAGTGCTTATTGAGTTTTTTTAAATAAAATATAACATGCAAATTTAGCTATGCGGTAATATTTGACTGAAAAAAGTAATAAGCAGGTTATGTCATAGTAGGGTGTCCGTTATTTCCAAAATCGATTTTTTTTAGCGATGGGAAAAGCAACATGATTTCGGCACGGTTTAAATCAGGAATTAGGAGAATTTTTACATTGGATATATTTTGTTAGGCTATACACTAAAAGTTAAGGGGACAATTGCTAAAAAAAATCGACTTGGGAAATACCGGACATGTCATAGATATCTGGACGACTTTAAAATTCTTTTTTGCCCAATTTCTGAGAAGTAAAACTAATATCATTCTTTTGAAACTTACGTGGCTAACTTTATTCCGAATGTTTATCATTGTCACGCAATTAAATAATTAGATTCATTTGCAGTTCAAGGAACTGAAAAAAGTGAAATTGATCATGTTTCGAAAGAATACTACTTTAACCATTTAATTTTTGAAAAAGTGTGCTAAAAACAAGGTAAGTCATAACTATGGTGACCTGGAGGAAGGTGTGTAAACGATATCGGTATTATTTGAAAAAACGGGCTCAATTTTTAGCGTTTCTATTAAAAAACAATAGAGGCGCTCGTGATGACTATAATATATTAAAACAGCGTTGCCAAGCATAATAATATGTGGTAGAATTTATCCCATTTTTATACTCACAGATAATAAATAATATAAAAAAATATTAAATAAATTTTAAATGTCACCAAAGCTGTTTTGTTTAAAATTTAAACAAATTAAATTTTATATTTTATTTTATTATTGTTGTAAATGATTTACGCGCGATTTTATAAAGTGAAAGAATTATTTATTTTACTTGACAACATTGCGTCAAATTCAAACTCTCAAAAACAATGACAGGTAGCAACGAAATTTGAAACATATTGTCAAAATATTTCTTTTGTGGATTGTGTTTATTAAAATAAATATTTTTAATATATAATATGCAATCAAGTAAAAATTGCTTTGTTCCAAATTGTAAGACGAGATGTCTTTCCGCACAACAAAGAAAAGGATTGGGTGCCAGCCAGATATCTCTTTTTAAAGCCCCATCGGTAAGTATTGACCTGTAAATTAATTTTTTGGTAAATTTAAGTGTAAGCGCCTTAAACTTATCTTCTTGTTGTGCGTTTACTCCTAAATTATTCCTAAAAGATACGTATATATCAATATTTACATTATGTAATTTGACTTAAATCTAGGGTTGTCTTTACATAAGTTCCTATTGTACCATGTTCCATAATATATTGTACTTAGTCAATAAGTATTTAACAGGTTCTAAAAACTCAAATGATTTTTCTATTTTATGACAAATTTAATTTTTGCCTTTTTTAAATTTTAATAAATAAAATATAAGGGTCTTTATTTATTTATTTCATTTTTAATTGACTCCTGAATTTGGTATATGGAGGTTTTTGAGTCGCTGATATCGAATCTGAAAAAAAATCAGAAATGTTTTTCCAAGAAATTCATCATCAATGTTAAACATTAAACTAGCCTTATGTACTTTACCACGTACATCTTATTATGTTCAATAGCCTAAAACTTACTTCTCAGTGCCAAAGTGAACTAAATAAGCTTTTACTATCTTATAATAATTATTAGTCCACTTTGGTCCTGATAACTAAGTTTTGTGCTGTCATACACGTTAAAGCACCTGTTTTTATTTGTAGGATAATTCGTTGTATTTCTCAAAGCCCCAAATTATTTATGTTTAAAGTCTATTTAATTAGTCTATTGTTACATCATACATTTAGTAATACAATTTATTATATACATACTTATCACTTTTATAAAATTTTATAAGGTATAGGACATTAATATTTAATAATTAATAATTTGTTTTTTTTTAATCTTCGTAAGCCTTATTCGCGTATTAACAAAATTGGTATTAGATTTTAAGGCAGTTTTTCAGCAAAATAAGATAATTTTCTCCACTTACTTCGCCCTTATTATTAAAGTGTGCTTGGTAATAATAAGTAATTACTGTTTAAATATTATATTTTTGGTATATATTTTTGTTATTCTAAATGTAATAGTATTAATTTTTTTCTTTTACTTTTATTAGGATCCGTACATGTTAAACCTATGGCAACAAGCAATACCTCCAAATATGACCAGTTTTATGTTAATGATAATAAATTATCTGAGATAACTTTGTTTAGGTATTTATCTCCAAATCGAAGCTCTAAACGCTTTCACAAGTTACATGTTTTTTTTTTTTGGTATCTGGTATACTTTAAAGACGTTCTAACACTACTAGTAACCAAAGTAATTTATTAGTATTTTGTGATATTAGGTATAAAGTTAAATAAAACCACTTTTCAAATTTTGTTTTCTTTTATTTTTAAGAGGTACCGACTTACGACATTGCAAAACTATGTTTTTTTTTTTTAAATTTGTAAGCTACAGGTCTAATCTTCAATTTTAACTTTCAATTGTAAGCAAAGAGACAAATAAAATTTTATTAATAATACTTTAGGAATGAATTTAACTAAATAAACATTTATTTATTTATTTTTTAATTTGAATAGCAATTTAAAGATAAAAGGCAAAGTAATACAATTTTTTTTTGTATTATAAATAGGCTGAAGAAATATATACGTCGTGCCAACTTGGGGCTATTAATTCAGTTTCGGTGTGTTATATACTTGCAGGTAGAGATTGGACAGGGAACGCATAAATCAATACCTTTCACGATAGGATAACGCGTCGATCTGCTCTCGTTGCCACATGGCAAAAATTGTCAATGGTAATTTTGAATTAAAGCGACGTGTATGCCTTTTCCGCCTCGCAAAACCGTTTTTCGTAAAACCGCGAAGTTGATCGGTTTCAGCATGCCTAAGTACCAGTAAACACCGTATTTGCATGTTTCGGTAGTTGGACAACTTGACGGAACTGCATGAGGAATAAAAAAGGTAAAATATTTACTAAACCAGAACCTACAGTACTTAGTACTTGGACTTTATTAACATCTCTTTGACCTTAAGATGAAAAAAGTTAAGTAAAGAAAAATTTATTATAAACAATAAAAAAGTCCTTAAGGTATTTTACTGACTGAGCTAAAAAACCGTTTCTTACAGTTTTAACAGAATGAAAGCTACATTAAAACAAATCCCATTAAAAAAATATTATTTAAAATAAACAATTATAGCAAAAACTAACTGTCTCTAAAAATTCAACATTATTATATTCATAAATGCAACCATAATGCAACTTTCCAGTCCAAGGTTCCTATAATTAACCAAGAACTAAATTAACCAAATAATTACAATACGTTTATTATTATTAAACCGGAAATTGCATAATAAAACTTAAGTTATGTTATTATTAAAAAATTTAGTACAAATTACTTTTGTACTAATTTCTTTACATTTACAATATTTACAGCATCCCTAGAAATCTTATAAGGAACAGCAGTACACTCTGGTGTCATATTTAGAAACTTAATTTAAACAAAAAAACAAGCCCGTTTTTAAAGCACGTCGATTACACACCTTCCTCTAGGTCACCATAATCATAACATAAGAAAATAAGTATCTACTAAATCAAAGTTTTTAAAATTAAAAAGTGCTTTGTGAATAAAAATACCTTCAAAATGAGCCAGACTATCCCTTTGACGTTGAAACTGTTACTGATATGTCAAAATTGTAGACCTATTGTTCATTCATTATCGTTTTAAACTTCATAACAATACAGGGTTATTCTCGGTGAGTGTCCTATTAAAAGATTTTGGAAACTATCAAAGATACAGTTTTTATATTTTGCCACAAAATTTAATTCATTTAAATATGGCAAATATTTCACGTTCCTGGCACTTCCGTTTATACAGGGAACCGCAAAATTTGATTATTTTAAATAACATTGATTTTAATATGGCAAATATTTTACGTTTCTGGGACTTCCGTTTATACCGGAAGTGTGTATAAACTTGCTTATTTCAAATGGTACACCCCAAGTAATATTACATTTTCGGACTCTACACAAAATTCTAAGCATATATTGTGTATCCTGTCATATCTCCTAAGTCTACGCGTTTTTGACATATTTAAATTTACTTCTTAAAATATAATAGTTTAAAAAAACTAAAAAACACGCTTTTATATGCAACCAAACTAAAAATTAGAAAATAATTTTTCATTAAAAAAAATATTGTCACTTCAGAGTAAAAAGCGTGGGGTGCTTAATATATTAAATGTTATAATTATTATATTTGCCAATATCTATGAGGGAAAAGTTTTGAAAAAATAGTAAAATGCACCCCACGCTTTTTACTCTGAAGTGACAATATTTTTTTAATGAAAATTATTTTCTAATTTTTAGTTTGGTTGCATATAAAAGCGTGTTTTTTTAGTTTTTAAACTATTATTTATTTTTCATTTTTTAGTTCGATATGCATGTATGTATGTATGTATGTAAAAATGCTCCAGTTTATTCACTAAAAATTCCTTCGCCATTTTGTCAAGAGTAGCTAAAGTTCCTGAGAAAAGTTTGGGATATTGCCAAAAGATGGCAACACAGGTGTTGTTTTTATAATATAAAGGAATTTTTTTATCCTGGCGATCCTAACCAGGATAACGGGATACTGTTTGCAGATTATTGCATTGTCATGGGTCGTTAATACGTGTGCAAAGTTTCAAAGAAATCGAATAGCTGGAAGTTGGTTAAAATTAGGCTCAAAGATTCCGTTACATAGATAGATAGATAGATAGATAGATAGATAGATAGTTACAACCCAAGGTAATAAAAGCGTGTTAAAAGACGTTTGTGGACCCAAAATATTTATTAATTTTTTCTATAAAAATCCCATATTATTTAATTTGGAATAAATTTTTTGTTTAAAAGGGCCCAATTTAACTTAGTATTTATAAAGTTATGAGGAATATAAATAAAGGGTGTTCAAAAAATAGGATTAAAAATAAAATTAAAAAGAAACTACCAGTCCATTTTTTTTAAATAAACCCCAAAATGTTATTATTTTATTTTATGAAGTATCAAAAGTAAAGGTAAGTTTGTTAAAGTTACCTTTTTTCTAATTTCAATTATAGTTATTTATTAGATAAGTGAGTTATATTACCTATAAGTCACGCAAGAAAAGTTTAACTCTCAAGCCCGAAGGGCGAGAGAGGTAATTTTCTTAAGTGACTTATATGTAATAACTCACGTGTCTAATACTAAAATTTTATCCAACAGTTTCGTATAAATCGTTTTTAATATCGAAAATAATTTGACAACGTCATCCATTATTTGTTACTTGTCATTGTCAACACCAGCAACAAAATTTGTATTGTCTATAATTCACTAGTGAGCTAAAGGGTACTTTAGCTCACTAGTGACTTATAGTACACTTTATATCCTCAAATCTGATCAATTATGTAGATATTATATGTAAGTGTTGGATAAAATATTTTATCCAACACTTACATATAATATCTACATAATTGATCAGATTTTGAGGATATAAAGTGTACTATAAGTCACTAGTGAGCTAAAGTACCCTTTAGCTCACTAGTGAATTATAGACTTTAGCTCACTAGTGACTTATACTAATTCTTTATTACTTCCAACATTTCACAATTAAAATCTGGTGTTGACAATGACAAGTAACAAATAATGGATGACGTTTTCAAATTATTTTCGATATTAAAAACGATTTATACGAAAGTGTTGGATAAAATTTTGTATTAGACACGTGAGTTATTACATATAAGTCACTTAAGAAAATTACTTCTCTCGCCCTTCGGGCTCGAGAGTTAAACTTTTCTTGCGTGACTTATATGTAATATAACTCACTTATCTAATAAATAACTATTAATCTGGCTAAAAAAGCTGCAATTTTAAATGAGTTATAATGCATTCTTAGTTAGCTAATGATATGATAAATTTCTAGCCTGGTCTTACAACGCCATCATAGCCAACTAATAATAACATTATTTAAATCTGCAGCTTATAAGCCAAATAAAAATATTTAATTGGAAATATTTAGGAATAGGCAACAGAAACGTACCTTTATTTTTGTTGCTTTATAAGACAGTAATATAAAGTTTGGGGGTTTATTTGAAAAAATGTACTTTTGTTAGTTTCCTTAATTTTATTTTAAATCCAATTTTTTTTAACACCTTGTAAAAATATTTTTAAACCTTTAAAAATACTTTTAGCTCAGGTTAGAGAATTATTATTTCTTACCCTTAGTAAATGATAATAATAAAATAAACACCCTAGGTAAATAATAAGAACAATTCTATAAATGATAAAAAATACGTAGGTAATTAATGATAACAATTTTATAATTGTAAGCTATTTATTAACTAAAAAAGGAAATTTATTTTAGCAGTTAAAAAATCTATATATACCTCGGTGAGAGAGCTATTATTTACCGAGCATTTATATATCTTAATATAATATATCATTTTGCCTGGTCTAAAAATAAGTAATTAAATTTAGAACACCTCTATAACTAAGACTTTATTAAAAACTAATTGCATAAAAAATGTCTGCATGGCTATTAACCATTTTATAACATGTGAACTAATGCGAGAAAACATTTATAAGAAGCTTTCAGATTTGTTTCGACATTTCCTCTTTTTTCCGTACATGCCATATTTTAAAATGGCGATAATATCTTTATCATTCCCTTTATTGCAGCGCAGCGTAACTTAAGTAGTAAAAACGATAACTATAAAAAAATACGTGCAGTGATGCTAGGGTAAAAATTAAAAAAAAAAAACATTCCGTCTTTTTATGTACGGGGTGTCCGGATTTCGTTGCAATTGCAGGGTATTTTCGTTATTATTAGATAGATAAAGACTTATGGTTTTCGTAAACTGTTTCATTTAATTATAGAGGATAAAAGATTTTTAAAAATGTATAATACCTAGCGGTTATTTTTTATTTTTGGACCCTTAATTGATATAGACTTTTAACCAAAGAAAAAGTAAGTCCTAAGTTTATAATTTTGTTTTAGAGAGTTGAACATTGCCAACAATGCAAAATTAATTTTTTTAAATTATAACCATCAAACTAGGGTTAATTGCTAAAATATAACCATTTGGTACAATACATTTTTAAAGAGCCTTTATCCTCTATAATTTAATGAATAATAAATATACAGGGTGTTTCATAAGAAAAATTATATGTCTGGTTTAAATCACGAAAAACATAATATAAAAAAAAACAACTACACCACAGGATTCTACGTAAAAATATGTACAATATCAGTTTTTACTTTTGTTTTAATAAAATTTACAAGACAGCCTAAATACGAGGGAAGTTTAAAAAGGGCCCTAAAAATATTTAAGTTTTATTTTTCGTTTCATCAAAAAGCAGCAACAGACGCGAAAACCGCAACTTTTATCCCTAATATTAACCAAGGTACCCTTTAATTGCAACGAAATTCGGACACCCTACACAGGGTCTTTCATTTTAAGGTAAACAGGGTTTTCTAACAGAAAAACATTTAAAATAAAAACAAAAGAGTTACAGCACAAGTGACGTATTTTTTAAATGAAATATCCTGTATATTTTTATACCAGTGGATAGATATTTTTACGAGAAATTCAGTTATATATATATTAAGGTTTTCATTAAAAGAACGGCTTTAAATTATAAATATAATAATCTTAAAATAATATGATACATCTATTTCTAAATCAAGCATCCAAAATACAAAATAATAATAAATGTATTTTTAAAATTCTTGATTTTGACAAATAAGCACTTTTGACCTGTGGCAGCCAGGTCTCTTTCAGGTGAAACTATCCTTATAGTATCATACAGTAAAAAATTGCATTATCGCAGGAAATAAATCCAGCAACCCCTATACTACCGAGTTGCTTTTGAAAATCTCTATTCATTAATATAAAAATGTACGGGGTATTTCATTTAAAAAATACTTTACTAAACTTGTACTGTAACTGTCTTGTTTTTGTTTTAAATGTTTTTTCCGAAAAAAATAAATTTTACGGAAAAAAAATTACAAAATGGCTATATTCATTTTTTTTTATTAAAGTACAAGAAAATTAAAGTTAAGGATGAAGTTTAAGGATAAGAGAAAATAAAGATCAATTGTAAATTTTTACATTACGCACTACAACTTTATTAATGGTCAAGAAAAAACAAAAATTTAAACAAAATTTAATAATTTTAAATATCTTTTTTTTTTTTAATTCGATGCCCTTATCCAAGTATTAAAAAAAATGTTAGTATATAATTTAAAAATTGACAAAAGGGTTTTTTTACTTTAATTCTTTAAAATTAATTTTGACATAAAATTTATTTCTCTGCAAGATTTACTTATCAAATTTTGTCCTTTATTAAAAATAAAGGTAATTTACTCTTGGTCATTTTTAATAGTTTTAGTATATTACTAAACGGAGCAAAATTTTGTATTTGTTAATTTTGAACCATGCGACCAGTTTTAAGGACGTTTAAAAAATCCAAAATTTTTGGTCTATTTGTCCTCTTGTAACACGTATCCTGGGACACACTGTATCTTTTAAAGTCATAGTCAAATAAAATTATGCCGTAATTAAAACCACTAAACAAAAGCATAAGTAAAATTAAAATATTTTTGCTCTATTTGTTTTATCTATACATTTTCGTAACAGATTTACCACTATACATGATTAAATTACGTGTGTACGTCAGAAGCTCTAATAAATTCTGTTAGCTTGTCGGACTAAGCGGTCAGTATGCCGAGTAAACCGGAACGCTATGTCATCCGAAATAGTGCACTATATTTGGGAACAAACGTATATGTGTTCAAAACAAAGTAAATAAAGTTTCTAATTTATTTAATGGTATAAACAGAAAAGACTGTACGAACAAATTGAACACATTAATCTAAATAAGACAGTAGCGTATACACAAAAAATAAAAATCTCTTTTATTTATTTATTAAATATTTAATTTTGTTAATCATATACTTTACTTTGTAATATATTATAAGATAAAATACAAGAAAGAAATACTATTTCACACTTTAAGGACCGAAATGGTTAGTTAAGTCCCGTCTTTTAGAGACTAAAGTAAAAAGTGCATTTGTTTTATCACAAATACTTTGGCAACCAAATATTTCGCATACTTTTTAAATTTAGTCCAAATTGTCTACCACCAGACATTATCTTAATATTTTGTTTTTGATATATTGTCTTAATTTTCTTTATTTTTTTTCCGTAAGATTTTTTGCAAAAAAATTATAGAAATGCCAAAAATAATATAACCTAGTGAAAAAAATTAAATGGTACAAAGAAAAATCCGAAGTTTTTGAGTGACTGTATTTCACTTACATATGACGTACTAAAATAAAAAACACATTTTAGTACTTGAAGTTTTTAGTTTTGATATCTTCAGACGACTTTTTTTAAGCAGCTTGTACCGCTCAATCCTAATAAATACCAAAAAAATGTTTTTGGTCAAGAAACTTGGGAAAAAATCTAACTTGACCACTATATGGATTGGATAACATGTTTATTTAGCTTACAACCACCTCTCGCTGAGATATTAAACTTTGAATGAAAAATAACCTTTTTGTCTTTAACTGTCAATATCTCAGAAACTACTAATGACACAAGAAAATTATGAAGGGTTTAAAAATCCTTAAAATATTTTTTATAAAAATCAGCCATGGAAATTGAAAAAAAATTAAATTATTTTGAAAAATCCAGAAAAAAAAGGCATTTTGTGGCTTTCGGGAAAATCAAGCACTAAATTTAAAATATCAAGAAAGGTAATGGTAAGTGTGCCTTGTTTATTACAGTTTATTATCCACACAAAAACTTTACAAAGTTTTGATTCAATTTTTTTATTATTTAAACGAATCTGTGAAAAATAATAAAAGGATAATTATTTTTACTTTAAATGATCATATTCTTTAACAAAATTAAAACAATTGCTGTAAGGTTTTTTAGGCATTTTATTAATTAAAAGTTTTTAAATTAATAGAAAAAGGAAAATTGGTAGTCATATTTTAAAAAAATACAATATTTTCCAAAAACATTTTTTTATTTTTTTATAAAATTTAGTACTTAATAATAAAAATACATAAAAACTTATACACATTTGTTTGAATTTTGTTTAAGGTTATGACCATTTAAATTAAAAAATCGTAATTATTTAATTTTTTTTCAAAAATTTGATTAAATAAGACAAAAAAACGGCTCGATCATTTAATCAAATCAAAACTTTGTGGGGTTTTTGTAGGCATATTAAACTGTAAAAGGCTCACTTAACATTAGTGGTTTTCTCAAAATTTTAAATTTAACGCTTTATTATCTCAAATGCTACAAATATCTCTTTCTTTCTAATTTTTTAAAATATTAAAAAGAATTAAAAAAGAATCAAATATATATAACCCTCCTTAATTTTTTGAGCCAACAGTGGTGGCTGAGATATATTAATGGTTAATGACAAGAAGGTCCTTTTTCATTCAAAGTTCATCATCTCAGCAAGAAGTGATAGATCGTAATAAATTAGAGCTAAATAAACAAGTTATCCACTCCATAAAGTGGTCAAGTAGAAAAAACATATTTTTAGTTTTTAAACCAAAAAAAAAAATAAAAACTGAAAAAATTTCAAAAGAAAATTCTTTTCGGTATTCATTAGAATTGCGCGGTACACATTGTTTGAACAATTGTCCCATCGTAAGATCTTGGCGCAAAATATGCTATTTTTTTGACGACACAGCCAAAACGAATTTAATAAACCTAATGGTACAATAAAATTAACTAATAGAAGAATGGTGTGTACAATTTTTGTTAAGACATTAAAAAAACGGAAAGTGCAGCAATTATTCGGAAGCGTCTCGAAAAAAGATGAATTGCGTGGGTCATTATATTTTTGGGTGCTGCAAATTAAACAAATTAGTAGTGTTTGGTAGTTATACGATATTCCTTGGTATCGCTGGGAGCTTTAAAATTTAAATTTTTACTTTCTGAGAACACTTTAAAGTAAAAAAACGTTATTTTTCAAAAACAAATCGGCCTTTTGGTTTTTATAAAATAAAGAAGAATTTTTAAAAATTTGATAGCTTATTAATTATGTAGAAAAATGTATTAAACAATTTAAAAAATCGGTGCAGTATAGTCCAAGAGCCAGTGAGCGGCAGACCTTTGTCATTTTGTAGAATTCAAAAGTTTGTGAGCGCATTCTCCCAATATAGGTAGAAGCGATAAGGGACTATAAAGTTTGACTCATAGTGGCTTTCGCAGATACTAAGTACCAAAGTTTATTAAATTAAAACTTAACTTTTGTCATTTTTTAAAAGCCAAATTTTATATTGTGTTACTTGGGTACCTATTAAAAGATATTTTTAGTCCCCAGACAGGTTTAACAGTTCCAGCCCCTATAGACACAATTTTGGGGTAGCCCAATGGTCCAAGGAAGTCCACTTTTTCTGGTATTTAACAAGATATAACCACCGATCTTGAGGGATTGCCAATGTTATTACCTGCGCAAAACAAAAGTTACTTTTTACGGTCGATAAAATGTGTTTGTGCGCTTGGATACCACTTACCGCGCAGGCGCCAACCGGACTATCCGTATTATCGGAAAGAATTTGTCGACGATGCGCCGCCTGGGTTTTCCGTTCGCAGCTCTCGTTTGGAGTACGGTAGCTAATGACCGACTCGACGATCAGACCGCGGACGGAGGACACGGGGTGCCGGTGTTGTGGCTTTTAAGCGCGCATGTTCGTCCACCCTCGATTTGTTAACTGCGTGAGGTTGTAAACATCCGAAAAATTCTTCTTGCCACTGCGTATTTAAATGTCGATTATCTTTGGATATAACAAAAAGTCTTAATAAGATTTGTAGGGTTTTTATATAGATATGTCCTAAAAATATTAAAATGTGTAGTTTGTATACAGAACGTCTTAAAAAGCTAGTAAAGTTAGTTAAAAAATATGTTTTTGAAACACCATATATACATCAAAATATTATTAGGACATGCCTATTTAGAAACTCTACAACCCTTATATAAGACTTATCATATCTTGTTAAATAACAGAAATGTTGAACTTTATCGGACCATGGGGCCACACAAAAATGTTTGTGCGTCAGGGGTTCAGAACTGTCTGCCGACTGGAAATATAATGTCTTTTAATAGATACTCAAGTAACATATATAATATTTAGCTTTTATAAAATGACGAAAGTTATGTTTCAATTAATTAATCTTTGGTACCCATTACCTGCCAAAGCTACTACAAGTCAAACTTCATAGTCTCCGATCGCTTCTACCTATGTTGTTAGCATGCGCTAACAAACTTTCAGCTGTTATAAAACGACGACTCTTACTTTAGTAGTTTTTAAGTATGATGGTCACCGATTTAATGTATGAGGCGTGTTTAATGAAAGCGCTTTATTTTTGTTTTTTTATCTTTGGACAAACCACGAAGGCTAAAAGCCTAAATACTAACGTACCGTGGGTGTCATAAGCGAGGTAAGAGAGAGTTTGTTGACACGGGACTTAAATACTTGAAGATTTGGGGGAAGGAAAGACCTCCGCGGGCAGCAGGTTCCACAACCTAGAAACTCTAGGGATAAAAGAACGAACAAAGTGGGAAGTTCGGGGCCTGTCCAGTTGGACCGTATAGGGATGCATACGCGCGGAACCACGAGTGTCTCTGTTGGGAACCGTAAGTCGAGGAACTATACTGGACAATTCTTCAGAGCAGAAGCCATGGAAGTACCTATAAAAAGTGATAAATCCCCCACAGCCTGACGATGTGCTAGAGAGGGAAGCCTTCCTGTAAGTGAAGGATCATTAATGAGACGAATAGCTCTTCTTTGAATAGAATCAAGAATGCTTAGGGTTGTGGGGGACGCCATGTCCCAGATATGAGAACAATATTTCAAGGGAGGTCGGATTTGGGACACATATAAAGTGTATAAATTAGAAGGGGAAAAATACTTTTTGGCTCGAAAGGGAAATCCAAGCTTTTTTGAAGCTGCCGTGGCTATAGATACAATGTGTTTATGCCAGTTAAGGTTACTTTCAAATGTGACGCCCACAAGATTAAAGGTGTCTTTGCTCTGTAAAACTTGGCCGCTCATAAGTAGAGGATGAGTATTTGATGACTCTTTTCGCGACAAGGAACATGAATGCATTAAAATTCACGAGATTTTTAGCGCCCCAATCCAATATTAAATTAAGATCCTGCGAAAGAGATATCTGCATCGCTCTGCGTTTGTTTTCCAAGTCAGGTTTAGTAATGGGTTTAGAAACCTGAAAACTGGAGTGAAGGGTACTATCGTAGGCGAAACTATGAATGGAATTAGTTGTGGACGAGAGAAGGTCGTTGATGTGAAGAAGAAACAATGTTGGTGACAGTACTGAGCCCTGAGGGACTCCAGCATTTACATGATGAAAGCATGAAGAATGGCCGTCCACAATAACTGATATACGACGATCAGATAGATAACTAGAGAGCCAAGTACAGAGTTTAGTTGAAAGACCATAGGAGGAAAGTTTATTAAGAAGTGCGGCATGCCAGACCTGGTCAAAAGTTTTGGATATATCAAGAGCAACGATCTGGGACTCACCTAGAAACTCAAGAGACTTATTCCAACAGTGTGATACGAAGGAAAGAAGATCTGCTGTAGATCTTTTGTGGCGAAATCCATTCTGTCTGTCATGCAAAATTTTGTGTTTTTCTAAGTACTTAAGAATTTGTGAATTAATTAATTTTTCCATTACTTTACAAAGAACTGAGAGAATTGAAATTGGTCTATAGTTAGATGGAAGAGATTTAGATCCTTTCTTGGGAATAGGTTGAACACGTGCAGCTTTCCAGCTTTCCGGAAAGATACCTTGTCGTAAGAAATTCGAAAGAGCCGAGTTAAGATTGGTGCAAGTTCTGGAGCACATTTTTTTAAAACGATTGCTGGTATGCCATCCAGCCCAGACGATTTCTTGGTGTTAAGGGAAGAAAGGATACGCTTAATGTGTTTTACCTTAAAAATAATATCGGACATTTTATGAGGAACTGGGGTAACCGCTGGAATTGGATGATTTACGGGAGGGTCAAGGGTTGAATTAGCAGCAAATTGTTTAGCAAATAATTCTGCCTTTCCTTTAGCGGTAGAAACAATTTCATCTTCCGAAGCTAGTGGCGGAAAAGAACTGGTACAAAATTCCTACTTATGTTTTTCGCAAAGGACCAGAAAGATTTGCTGCCATTTGAGCAAGAAAGAACTTTGTTTTTAATACGATTGTCGAAGGAGTCTTTGGCTTCAGAAATTGTTTGATTGTAGTAGTTTCTTGCTTCAATACTGGCCTGTCGGTTTTCTGGACTAGGATCCTGTAGAAACTTCTAGTAAGCCTGAACTTTTAAAATTCTAGCTTTATCACAAGGTTTGGAAAAACAGGGTTTGTTATTGGATTGTTTGGGGTTCTTGATGGTGTGTGGAATATAGGTTTCAATGCCCAATTGAATTGATTCCGTCAGTTGATTGCAAATTTGAGAAGGATCACCAGAAGAAAAGCAAATGGAATTCCAGGGGTAAGTGGCGAAGAAGTCCCTCAGGCCATCCCAGTCGGCTGAGTTGTAGTGCCATACGGTGCGTGGTGGCATGTATTTATTTACCTCGGGATGTGCAGGGTAAGATATAGTAACTAAGCCATGATCTGAGCGACCTAGGGGAGCTGTGACAGATGTTTGATAGAGTTCGGGGTTGGTAGTAAGAAAAAATCAAGGGGATTTGAACTATGATTTGGAACTCTAGGAAAGTGGGTGGGTTCCATAATAAGGTTGGTAAGAGAGTTACTGACTGCGAAGATTTCGGCTGCTCTGCCTTGGGGGTCAGTTTTTGAAGAGCCCAGCCAATCCTTATTATGGACATTGAAGTCGCCAAGCACGATTATTTCAGCCGATGGAAACTGAGAAATTATGCTATCGATCTTTGTTGAAAGAAAGTCAAAGAATTCGACATAGGAATTATTAAATGGGGACCGGTACAAACAGCAGATAAATTTAGTTGAAGACCTAAGGCAAAGTTTAAGCCAAAGGATATCGGGCCTACCCGATTCAAGATTGGAAACTCGAGCACAAGCCAGATCGTTGCGGACGTAAGCACATACACCACCATGTGGGCGAAAAGACGAAATAAGTTCGTAGCCTGGAAAGAGAAGGTGGCTGGTTGAAGATCTAGAACTTATTTGTGTTTCCATTAGAAACAGTATGTGGGGCTTAGATGACTAAAGGTGATGGTGCACGGAGTTTATATTGGTGTTAAGCCCACATATGTTTGCATAAGAAATTAAACTTCACGATGAAGGCGTCCCGGATGCACCCCTCGCCCGGAGATCCGAATGGAGGGGTATTTTACCTCCGGAACATTTTACTTCCGGGTGTGCCGCCATCATTTGTACATAGTTGGGGGTTAAAAGGAAAAAAGAAAAGAGAAAGAAGGAAGAAGGAAAACTGACTCACACACCCAGAACCCGAAACGTCCATTAAGACTTCACGGGTCCTTTAAAGGGTGGTGGGGTGGTACCTCCTCAAGCGAGGAAAGCTCCTCTACCACCTACCTTGTTAATGTTGGTCCCGATTTATATATTTATTTAAAAAATTAAATTAAAATAAAAAAACGCTTTAAATAGGGCAGGGCCACATTTTTCCTAAAATATATATTTTTAATTGTAAAATATTACCAAATATATTTTTAGAATAAAAAGCTTTTAAGAACAAGAAGAATCGTAAAATATAACTACCGTGTCAGTTCTAGTCGGGTATAGCAGTCACGTATTTTTGTCACGTTCTGCTTAAGGCCTTGTAAATTGAGCTTATTCGGGAAAACATCAAATAAATACCTAAAAAAGTATTTATTTTGAATTAATCTAATATAGGTTCTAAGTTTCGTGGTTAATTTAAACCCCAAATAAGGTAATATAATATAAATTACAATGCAAAGTAAACGTGTATATTGTTCAAGATTTTTAATATGTAGGTTTATTAAAAATGATTAAATGGTAACAGAAGCAGAATATTTAATAAAAGTGCAATTTTACTGGCAAAATATTGAGTAAGATATATAGTGTAAGAGTCCTGAAGTAACCTAGCTAGGCGCATAATTTAAATATTGATCAAATTTAAGAAAAAATTGAAATTTGATATTGAATATTTTTTTATAATTTTATTCAAAATGTTTTTTGTTAGCCAACATCTGGTTTATATTTTGTATAAGTCCTAGGCCTTACTTTTTAGATAAAACAAATTGAAAATGTTAGTTGCGCGTCTGGCCGCAGCATAAAATTGATTAGCAATAATTAATTTTAAAACTTGTTTTACTTTAACAATTATATTAATTTGTAAGTAGGTATTAAAAAAATTAAAGTTATTTGTTGTTTTTTGCAAAAAAAATATATTTTAAGTTTAAACTACAGGTTGTTACAAAATGTTGTTACCAAAATTTAAAGGCGTATTCTAGATTAGACAAAATACAAAAAGTTTATATAAACATGGGTCTGTAAAATTTTTTGTTCCCAAGATATAGGGTCCTAAACTGTTTAAAAAGCTGAGAAACATTGGTGAAAATTGGTAAACTAAATAAAAACCTTACCTTAATAAGTATTAATGGTTTTTGTTACATAATTGCTATAAAAATAATAAAACCTAATTTTTTAAAGAAAAAGTTTTTGCAGTGCCTCTTTTACAAGATATGCAATTTAGTGAATTTTTTTCTTGCTCTTAAACTAAACAAGCACCAAAAAGCTGTATTTTTATTTACCTAATCTAATGACAGTAATAAAATTTTACACAAATTTACACAGTCAACGGTAAACCGTTTTTTTTTGTTAAAAATATTTCTTCGATTGACAAATTTTCCCCTAATATCATAAATAATATGTTCAAATCAAAACCAAATTGGATAATTTGGAATATTAATAAAAAAATTAACAATAATTACTACGTCAGTAAAACGAAAGCTAAAATTCGAGACCAGGGTTTAGGTAAGAGCAAAAAAATATACAACACATGCTAAATTGGTAAAATAGTCTTAGATATGTAAAGTAAAACGCAATAATCTTGGTTTTGCCAAAAAGTTTACGATTTAGTTTAATTAATTAAAATAAATAAATAATGAAATTTTAATTGTCTATCAGCTACTACAGTACGTAATATTAATAAATAAGTCGTAAGTACAAACATTAAAAAAAGGTAACCTACCTTAATAAACTGATTTTTGTTGGAGGCTATATAATGTAATAGGTTTTCAATAAAACAAAACATTGACGTGCACTCGTCTTTTAAAATATCTGAGGGGCAATGTTAAATAAATTTCGACTTTGTCAGTAAAAAATTCCCCGTCTATTTATCTAAAATTTAAAAGGACTAAGTAGTTTGTAGAATAGAAGAAGAATAAATATTTATTAAGATTAATTTACCTGTAAGTGGAAGCAGCTGTAAGAAAAAAAAATACCAATATGGAAAATGGCAACAAACAAACATATTTTTTAAGGTTTTTTTAAATAAAATTAACTTTTTGTATAATTATTTTTAGTTAAAATAAATAAACAGGTGTGGAAATGAACTCGCCGTCCATAGGAAATTAAAAGCGTAGGAAATATTTGAGGTAGAATGTGCTTTGTTGTTGTCGCCGTCCGACGACAAATGGAAGTGGTAGGCCGGTGGCCGCCCCTGATCTTGTTCTGTTTAAATGCGTGCGCTCGTTGCAGCGGTGAATTGTAGGAGAGTACATAGCAAATTGGTGAAAGGGATTTTATTCATTTATCGCTTATTGTCGACAGTTTGGTTTTCATACCTGTATGCAAGAAACACTAGAGAATTATATTCGTTTAAAAAATAGTTTTTATACCTTTACATTATCAATTATGTAACAACAAAAAATGTTTTAATAAAAACCGTTTACATTGCGTCCAGCAAATTTTGATAAATTGGACTTTTCAATTTTTTTTTTTTTTAAGTTAAACACTTTAAACCTTAAAAACAAAAAAGAATAAGGACACATATTTATAGATTTTTTTATAAAATAAGGTTTAGAAGTCCTTAATTTTTTTTTACCGCAACAAGAGACACCCTATACCGGTATAGAAAGCAAACCGCCGACCATAGACGACAAAGGAGTTAAATTCCTTTTACCAATTTGCTTTATTGTCTCCTACAATACGTCGCTGCAACAAGCACACCTATTTGGGCAGACCAAGATCAAGGGCTGCCAGCCTACCGCTTCCACCTTTCGTCGGACGGCGACACGAATCAAGTACATCCTACTTAAAATATTTCCTATGCTTTTAATTCCCTATGTGGGGCGAGTTCGTTTCCACACCTGTATATGCGGAACAAAAATATAAAAATAATTTTACCAATATGTACTTTTGTTTTGTCCAACAAAAATTAAAACTGTATTAAATACAAAGTATAAAAATACTAACCCGTATACAATAATAAAACAATAAAATGTTTTTCATGTAGACAAACGGTCAGAATGACCGACCGTCTGTGGTTAAGGGTTAATAAATACATTTTTTAAAGTAAACCTAATTTTATGCATTAAATAAGTATTTTATAAGTAATTGAATACAAATACAAATATGTAATATTTGTTGGTTAAAAGAAAAATGTTTTACAAAAACTGTAATTACTTTTTGGTGGCGAGGTCTTTATTTTGTGATATATAAAGTGTAAATTCCCCTTAATGCATTATGTATAAGTCTCGAATTTGCGCCTAGTTGTTTACCCCAATCAAAGTTAATGGCTTGTGAAATTTTATTAAGTACAAACGATTTACTTGTGCAAAGGAAAAATGTCTTTCCGCGAGCATTTGCCTTAGGATTTTCTCACTTCTACATACAAAACAAAACAAAAAAGATACTTAGTAGTTCTATTTATAACTAGGCAGGTAATCAATTTTTTTGAAGTTTGTGTCTAATAATCTCAATATTTGTAAGTAAAATACAGCTAATACAAAATGTTTTTATAAGTTTTTAGCAATGGAAAACTTTTTTGTCAGTTTTACGAATAATAGAATTAAAATTTAAATGTACCTGGTTTCATGTTAATAAAAAAACGTAGGTTCCAAAACTAACAGTGGTAAAAAGACTTGCGTCATAATTAATTAAAACAAATGTGTTTTTAAATATAATGGACTTTATTTTTAGGTTTTTAAATGTTTATAAAGGCGTAAATTCGCCATCATTTAAACAAACTTTTTTTCAAATATTTTACTAATAAATACCTAAAATGCACTTTATTTTAAAAGATAAGATTTTCTGCTTAAATGTTCTTTTAAATTATCTATTTACGAAGAGTGGTGGCGGTGGGCGAATAGGTTTGTAAATAAATATAAAAACCTTAAAAGGGTTTTATAGATTTTAGCAAAAAGCCGTAAAAGAGATCTTTTTCGGGCTATTACCATTGGCATTATCGCAGTTAATAAAATCAATTATTATAAATAAAAACCGATAAAAGTATAAAATCCATTACGTGTATTTTGGAAAAAAAACGTTACGATTAAATGGTGGCGCTTATGCTCCCTGGCGCACATTTTAAAAACTTTAAAATAAGATCTAGTATTATCGAGTATATGGGTCACTTTCCTTAGTATTTTTTTAGGCAAATCACTACGATTATGAGTTTTATAGGTATAGTCAAAATCAAATACCTAAAGCAACTTTATATAGGGCGTCCGGGTTTCGTTGCCATTGTAGGGTATCTTGTTGAAGAGGTAGACATGCAATTTTTGCGAAATGTTAATAATTTTTGATGAAACGAATAATGGCACTAAAATAAATTTCCCGGCCCCTCTTTATTTTTAACATACAGGGAGATAAAAACTAATTTTGGTAGATTTTTTTATATTTTTTAAGGTATATATATATATATATATATATATATATATATATATATATATATATATATATATATATATATATATTTTTATCTATATATATATATATATATATATATATATATATATATATATATATATATATATATATATATATATATATATATATATATAATTTTTACTATGTTTCGTCAACGTTATCCAAGCACTGAAACATGCAGTTTTGCATTTCACAGCACCTTTTAGACAACGCGGTAGTGCCACGACGGACGTTATTTTTTAATTTACTACCTAGGATTGGCAGAATACTACATAGAGGCTTTTCTATTACCATCTGTGAAGTGACGAGCTATTAAAAATCCGGGATGATTTTTCTTATGGAATACCCTCTATAATTTTTAAATATTAAATTATGGCAGATAAAGGCTTTCTTAAAATATATAATACCCAATGGCTATTTTATAATAAGTTGGTTTTAAAGCCCACCATGTGAAATTTAATTTTAAAATTATATACAATAATTTAGATTTTAAAAATAGACTATAACTATTAGGTATTTTTTATTTTTAAAAAGCTCTTATCCGCCAATATTAAATTATTTAAAAATATACAGGGTGTTTTATAAGAAACTATATGTTTGGCTCGTACCTCAAAAAATATAAATATTTAACTATACCACCGAATTTTACGTAAAAATGTCTATTAATATCACTTTTGTTGTAAGTTTAAAGAAAACTAAAATGCGAGGGGGTCTTGAAATGGAAAAAGAAATGAATTTCGCCCTGTATGTCAAAAACAAGAAGTGCCATAAAAATCTTTTACTTTAATCTTTTGTTTTATCAAAAAGTAGAAACAGTTTGCGTTAACCGCATGTCCCTATCTCTAATAATAACCAAGATATTCTGCAATAGGAACAAAATCCGGACATCCTGTACATCTGACATTTAAATATGGTTTTAAAAACTTATCTTTTTTACCAAACACGACTTTTTAAAAAAGAAACTTTTGTCGTAGAGTTAATTCGCTGTATACATAATGTTCTTAAAAAACATAATGACAGACTTATTCAAAAATATAAAACGTGGATAAAAACAGAAAATTCTGCAAAATATCTTAAACATAATCTTTCAGATAAAAAAATATGGGGCACTTTTTATACAAAATTATTATTTGTATTTGTAAATATTTGTCTTTTAAACAATTTTTTTACATTCTAAGATAGGAATTTTCTCCCAAAATTTTTGAAATAAAACCCTGTATATAAAAATGCTAATCTATAAAAAAGTTATTAGGTATTTAAATCAAGAGATGCAATGTTGCAATATGGTCAATCAGTTAATAGAAATAAGTTTCTAGATCAAAAATGTCAAAAAATATTTACCATATTTACAGAAATATCTATACGATTTTGGGTTTGTGTTTCGACAAGAATTAGAATAACTCTTAAAAACAAGGCATTACATTTTAAACAGAATATTAGGCATCATTTTTAAAAAATATAATTTAAACAAAGAATAGTTACCACCCGCTTAAATTAATATAAAGCTACAAAACGTAAGTTATTAAATATTTTTAACGAAATCCATGATGACAACCACCAAAACACTTAGCACAAATTGTAAACTAATTCTTCTTGTACTTTTCATTGCATTTATTTAACAAACTATAAAAATTATTTAAAATTGACGATATTATTTGCAAAACAGCAAGAGAACCTTGACTATGAAATGTTTGTTTCACCAAGCTAGTATAAAATTATTTCAATGAGGGCGTTAGGAACGTTGCCATGTCTTAATTTTAAAAACCAATTAGATGATAAAATAAGAGCAAAATCCTAATATTAGCGAATGTCACAAGTTAACATTCGTATATTTCTTTATTTTTTATTAATAATATCTTAAATAATCGGAATCGGAAATTTAGTATTAGATTTTACCCACAGAAATCAATTAACAAAGTGATTCTAGCAAAACATGTTTTATACATTTTTGTTAAAACACTTATATTTTTCAAGTTATTTGCGATTAAAAGTAAACATTTTTTGATGAAAAAATCGGCGGTTTAATGGGTTTTTTGCGAATAACTTAAGAATTATGCATTTATTTAAAAAATTGTGAAAAGCAAAGTTAAGGATTTTATTTAAACAAATCTCCTTCATTACATTTTTTACGACCAATAGCAACTGAGATACGGAGTGTTAATTTTTAGTCTCTTTTCGTCAAATACAAAATATGATGAGTTTAATGGGCTTGAAGAAGGTGGTGTTCTTTCGTAAATAAAGGTTTTAAACGATTAAATGTCACCAAATATGGAACGTACAGAAAATTCATGCACAGAAAAATTTTAGTGAATAACAAAGCTGCAATCTTAAACTCTATGGTTTTTCTTATCATCTCGAATGTTTTCTGAGCTATTTAGAAAAAAAGGGTGAAATATGAAATTGTTTTTCACATTAGGCTTACATTTTTCTAAAATAAGGCATTTTAAATTAAATAATCCTCTCTAAACTTATTATAAATACATGTATAAAAAAAAATGCAAAATTGTTAACGTCAATTTTAACTAGGTGGTACTTGGGGCGTTGTCTTAATTGATTTTTTGTGGAAAAAAATAGCTACTGACCTTATTTTTATCATAATTCACTTAATTTTATGCTAGAAACTTTTTTTAAAAAACAGAAGAAAGGTCAAATTAGGTACTTCAAAAAATATTTAGTAAGTTTTTCATAAAATATGCAGCATTTTCTCGTTATCTGACTTTAAATCTATCAAATTCTTCGTATTGTTGGTTCGTATTGGCCGTAAAAAGAAGATTTTTTGCTAAGAATCACTTTTTCAATCTTCTTCCGTTGTTAAAATGTCGTAAAAATCTTCAACCTCTAGGAAGGGGGGTGGCAACTATCCCCTAGATGGTGCTTTTCGGTTTAATATAAATTTTGTTTTTTGGGCTATTTCCTACCTTCAGTTTAAATTTCAAGTCGATTCATGCAGGAGCAAAAAATTGTCAGGTAAAATGCCTTGTTTACGGTACTAAATTGTCACTTGTAATACCACCAGTGCTAAATTTCCTGGAATAATTTAAGCACATGTGGTATTAGCTAAAAAATTTCACACTAAGTATGTTTTAAATAATATTTTTTAAACTAAATGTTTGTAACTTTGACACAAGCTTTAAAATTTTACCATAAAATAAATATTTTTCTTTTTACCAATTGTAGTTGCAAATATATGTAATTTCAGAGCTTATTATTGTTTAATCTTTTATATTATATATTACTTATATTACTACAGTTGGTAAAAATAGTTTATTTTAATTTTTTAGACCTATACCTTGCATTCGTTCGCTCTTCACTTACGTCTACTACTTCAGTCCTATAATATTATTTTACTAACTGTAGTTGTAAAAAATGTCATTTTGGGACTTAAAACCTTACATTATTTCATATTATGTTACGACTGAAATACTACAACTGATACAAAATAACATTTTCTTTTATTATGTATGTAAATGACAGACATGACGTTAAAACAAATTCAATGATTTTGTCAAAAAATTTCCACTATAAGTCGCTCCAGGTTACCCCAGGCAGAAGAAAAAACTTTCGGATAAATATTTGTGTTGTCATAGTAATGCAACCAAAACTACGCATTTGATTGGTCAAAACGCAGTGGTGAGGAATTTTCAAAAAAAACAAACTTAAGGCATATGTGAAATCAACCTACAGTAGGAGCAAATAAATACGCTGAAGACAAAAAGAATATAAATTTACTGGAAACATTAGGTTACCTCAATAAATATTCTTTAGTAGTAGTGGTGGCATATTTATTAAAATGCAAGATTTTCCTAATATTTATGGAAAACATATTCAGAGTAGAGACTTGCTCCTTATGACTAAACATGAATACAACAAAATAATATATTATTAAACACATTTTTGACAACCGTTGTTAAAAATGACGTTTGCAAGCCATTACATGACCATCAATTTCTTCTAAACAAAGCCTTTAATATGAGTTGGTGTTGGGACCTTAAAAAGAAAGAACTTCTTTAGTAGACTGTATCAATATTTTTACAACTAATGAATACAGAGTGGGAAAATAAAGGTTAAAATCATCACGGCAAAAACCATAAAACTATTTAAAAAAACCCTATCTTTTATTACCTTATCCTATTAGGCATTAAAATAAGGGTAAGTTTGTATAAGTATGTCTATTTAAAAATTTATAGTTTTCAAAATATTTACGATTTAATATTCACCTATTCTAACAATGCATTTAAGTACGAGTAGGTATGGGATAGTTGGCTAGGCCAACTAGAAGTAAAACTAAGCCGTATTCAAAAGCATTGTTAGAATAGATAAATAACCAATTGTTTATATTTCGAAAACTATAAATTTTTGAAACAGACATCCTTATACAAACTTATCTCTATTTTTAAAGCTTAATAGGATGGGGTAAAAAAGATAGGGTTTTCTATTTAAAAAATTGACTTTTAAGGTTTTTGTCGTAATAGTTTTTACCGATTATTTTTGACCACTTTGTATTAAATAATTGTCAAAATATTAATACAGTCTGCTAAAGTAGTTTTTTCTCTACGAGAAACTCTACCCCAACTCATATTAAAGGCTTTTGTTCAAAGGAAATTGATGGTTATGAAATGGGTTGCAAACGTTATTTTTGACATAAAATTTCAAGTAAGTCAAAAACGGCTGGACTTAGGTATAGAACATTATACATAAATTATGTTTAGAATTTTAAGCAGAATCTCAAAAATAAATAATATATAGGGTGTTCCATTTAAAATAGGGAAGTTGACATTAACTTTTGGTATAATTGGAAGTGGTTGAGCTGTCAAAATATTTTAGGTGTATGTCCTTCAGTGACATTTTATTGTTAACATATTTTCAAAATGTTTCAAAGGTTTCTTTTCGAGAAATCGATCGCAGCAGTTTCCGGGTTGACACCCTGTATATCAAAAATTCTACTTCAATAATAAATAAAAGGACGCGCAATATGTCTGTTACAGAAAAAAATAATTTAATTTTTTGCATTTTTACAATTAAAGAGCCAAATCACTTTATTCAAACTCAACTAAAACGTGCAGTTAATTAAAAAGTTTGATAAAAGAATTTAATTTGTTTATAATATCATGGATATTTTATCTGACTCATGTTTGATGATATCAATTTGATCTTTAAAATTATTAAGTTAATGTTTAAAATACTCAGGTATTATTTAAATATTGTACCTTAAAAAATATATGCTTAGGTTAAAAACTCAAGCTTCGAAAATATTTTAAAATAAAAATATTATGTTTAAAAATATATTTTCCAGGGATTTTTACTTCTTTAACTGAAATGGACTAAAGGCAAATATTTAAAAACATCATAATTATGATCTTTGTATATTTTTCTTTATCTTAAACGGGAATAACTTATCTGTAATAAAGTTTATTAATTGTTCTCTAGTTTATTCAATAAATTTTAAAAGTTGTAATGTGTATTTGAAATTTGAAATTTTACTAAAATATTAAATGGTTTATAAAATAGTGAATATTTTATTTAACTGTATGTTTAATGCTTTAAATTTGACCTTTAAAATTGTTTCTTAAATATTTAAAACTCTTAGGTATTATTAAAAATATTTTACTTTAATAAATTAATTACTTTAGTAGAAAACTTGTTCAGAGAATATTTTAAAACAAAATAAAGTGATTAAAAATATCTTTCCTAGTGCAGCAAATATTTTAAAAATCCTAACAATAATCTCTTTGTATTCTTTTTTATATTTTATGTAGGAATTAAAAAAATGTAATTACGTGTATTAAAGCCTCCGTACTTTAAACAATACGTTTTAAAAGTTGTATTATGCACCTGTATATAAAAAATGCATTTAAGTATAAAATAAAACTACTCTCTATTTGTGTAAAAAAGGGGTTTTATTCTTTACCTTTTTTTTATTTTAAAAGCCAAAGCATTGTATTTAAATTAAATAAAAACGCGCTTAAAAGGTTCAAATAAAGGAATTAAATCAATATATAAAATTATTCGTTTTTTATCTGATTTTATGCTAGATAATTAAAGTTTTGTTTGTGTACATCATTCTCAGAATTACGGGATTTGTAATTAATAAAATATATTAATTAATACATATTTTGGTATTATTAAAACAATAAATCAAATGATAATTTTTGTATCAAAATGGACTTCGATGATAGAGAACTGGTGTTTTTTTTAACGGCGTATATAAATAGCCAACTCTCATGAGTTGTTTACAATTTTTTACAAGTGTCAAATTATATATATATCTTTTAACTTTTTATAAAATAAGTTTAGTAATATACTTAGGCCGACTTAGGACTTACCGTGTCAAAGCAAGTAACTTAAAATATGTTTTTCTATTTATTTACTTGTGCAATTCTTTAAATTACTGGTTTACATGTTGCATGTACCCAAATTTAGCTACCTACTTCATTCCGCAGCTTGCTAAAGATACTTGGTACGTGTAAAGCCCGCTTTGATACAATGGATAGTGTAAAATGAATATATTTTTTAAACAAGTTCTCATGTTGCTACTAAAATAAACTAACAATTGTGATAAACAATTTATTATTTTAAAATATATTTATGTATACATTGACTAGTAATTTTAATTTACGTTAAATATCTTTAGTTTGAGCGTATTCAAGGAACTCTAGAGCCGCAGCGCTTTAAGGAAAGAAATCCATTTGGAAAAGATGTATTTTTAGGAAGGGTTGAAGTAAATAATTTTTTTAGATGACCAAATAGCGAAGTTATTGATAGTTGGGTCAATTTAAACTAAACAACAGGAGTCAAGTTACAAAAACTCACAACTTGCTAAAAATTGGTAAGATTATTTAAAACACCATTTTAAATAAAAAGTAAAAGTCCCCAATGATCCGACCCTAGGAAAAAAATTACTTGGAGTCACAGGTTACAAAAACGGGTTTTTGAAAATTTTTGCAAAACTGTAAGTTTTATTATAAAACTAGCTTAAACAAAAAATTGTTTCTCCGGTAATTATATACAACCATGTCTTACCATTTTTTTCTTAAGTGGCGTTTTTAAGATTAAATGATTCAAAAGTTTAGAAAATTGTAATCGTCATAATGTATAAGTACACCACCTACCACCACTACCAAAGCTCTAATATAAGCAAAAATATTCTATTTCTTAGCGTATCTTACACAATAATATAAACATGAGATGGTTGGGTAAAGGAAACCCCTAAAACTACATGCTTAGATAAATTTTGATATGCAGTTTCGTTAAAAATGTTTAAAATAAAAAACAAGTGCAGTTGGCTGATCTTTCTTTAACCTCGGCAGCTCATAAACATCTTTTTGGGTATATTACGAAGTTTAAGTGTGGCTTGGTTATCAGCTGGAGCCAAAAGACTGGAGTTTGAAGTAGTTGTATAATTCATTAGAACCAGTTTAAACTTTACTCCCACCTGCGCTTATAAAACTTATAGACACAATTTTGCAATTGTAAAAGGAGATGTAGTGCTAAATGTTGTTTCAAACAAGATGGACTGTTCTATGCGGTCGTATGTACTAATTGTCAACACAGGTCGTGCTCCAATGTTAAATCACCAACAACTAGGGATTTATCTGATTTTAACGAGGAGACATGCGATGTGTCATTATTGGACAATTTACTTGCACTTATGATGCAGAAGAAGAAAAAGAAGAAGAATAATAATTGAAAGCAGAAATATTGGACATTTAACTAGATGATTAAAAGTGTCTCTTTTTAATTACACCGCTTTAATTAATAATTTTTAACCCTTGCCAACAACTTTTATAACTCAATAGCTTCAAATTAAACAAAAGAGAGATAAATAATAAATAGGCTTACCGGGAGAACCACGTTAAAAATAACGCGCCAAGTACACTACCCTAAAGGTGGCGTGACTTTTTCAACTTTTGAATCGTTAAATCTTAAAACGATGGCTCTAACAAAAAATATATTATGACCTTATTGTGAATAATTACCTGATTTGAAATGCCTATTTAAGCTAATTTCAAAAAAAAACTTACCGTTTTGCTGAAAATCGTAAAAATCCGTATTTGTAACATTTGGCCACGAGTAAATTTTTTCCGTTGATTCGGATCGATGCATGGGGACTTTTTACATTTCATTCATAATGATGTTTTAAATGATCCGACTACTCTAAGGGTATTTGGACTACTGTTTTCCCTGACATCAAAAATTGTTGCATTTGTCGCTCTTTGCAATTTTTATGCTATTTTTGCTATTAATCAAAAGAAAAAAAATAAGAAGTTACATTTGTTTACCGACTTATCAAGGGAAAGGATATACCTAAAAATGATGATCAAGTGCAAAATTAAATCTTTTAACTCTAAAGTTCGAATTTTTGACCGTATTTTTGAAATATTTAACCCATAAAAAAACAAAATTCATTTACATGCTACCCTTTAAAATTTTGGTATATCCTTCGGATAATATTACATCGAAATTGGTCAAAAACTTATTGAGCTAAAGCACAAGCAATTCTACATTTTTTTTTAAGATAATCGCGGTTAAAGTTTCAACACGTAAAAACTATTAGAGGAAGACCAAAAAGGCCGGCTTACTTAAGCATATTTAAATATTGTAAAGTGTAAGTAGGTCATAGGTTTCTATTAAAAATGGCGTTGATTGCTCAAATAATTTTTTTACTAAGATATGCTAAATTTTTGGTTAAGTAAACGCTTTTTGGAAAAAAAACTTCACGTTTTTACGACCCTACCCATAGACGGAGATGCCCAAATAAGTTGAATAACGCTGTTCACCTAAGGTGGGCAATGCCAACCACCAATAAGATATATTTTAATATAAAATACATATTTTTAATGAATTTTACCATATAAATTATTATTTAATATTTCTTATAAGTCCTAGACATTCAGATTATTCTAAATAATAAAATTATAGGCGTAAGACTAAACGCTTAAACCCAAGATAAGAAAAAAAATTTCTTTTGGGCATTATTTTTATTTAAACTAGCAAATTTTCCCAAGTTAAGTGTTTTTAAATTTTCTCTTTGTTTTTTGGGTGGGCCAGGAATATGAAATTAGGTATTTTTTTTTATTTCTCGAAAACTAAATAAAATACAAAAAAGCTTAAGAGCTAAAAACTATGTATTTTTACTTGCTTACTCTAAATATAATGGAAAATTTTTACGAAAGTCAGTGGCCTACTTTTTTTTGTCTGAAATATTTGTTGAGGTTTTTTCAATTTTATCAAATAAGATCTTAAAGCCGCTTTATGTTAACAGATAAGTTTGCCAAATTTATTCAAAATCGGATAAAAATAATTAAAAAAAAATAATAATTTTTTTAAGAAAATTTAATACTCTGCATCTTGAAAAAATGCATTTTCGAACCCATATTTAAATAAACTTTTTATTATTTTTTGATCAAGAATCTGCTTGGAAATCTTCTCACAACATTTTGTAACACCCTGTATACCAGACAAAACAATATTCATACATACCTACTTAGTTTATTGTTTATAATTTACATAACAGAAAGATCACATTTCTGGGTTTCTTGGCTCATAGTTATTTAGATATTTAGAAAACTTCTCGGGTCTGACTAATCCCAAATATTCCAATTTTAGTAGACAACCCGACCACTATAAGTTTTAAACACAGACCCTGTCCTAAAGAGGGTGTATACGGGTAATTAGTTTGTCCCTGATGACCTACCTTTAAATTTGTCAATTTTATGGCATGTCGTTAATTTAATTCCCCTTAATATACAGTAAACGCGACTATGTTTGACATAAAGTGTGTTAATTTTAATATCATATTTTAACAGTCATCCACGAGGTTTGGCAAAAAAATTATTTTTACTTATGTTGGTAATATTGCAAATTACACTACACAATTTTTTTTAAATTTTCATTTTTTTCTAAGAGCGCCATATGTGATTATTGTTCCTTGCTATTAAAGTAAAAAGAAATACGAACATATTTTTTTTTGTCACATTTCAGTTTCCAGATAAAATGGTAGGTCTTATTTTTTTAATTAGTACTATTTTATTATTCAATGCAGAGTATTACAAATAAATTAATTAAATCGATACTTAAAAAAACTAAATTAAAGGTTCTCATAACTGTAAATGTCACTTTCACTGAGTAAAATATTTTAAAATTATTTTTGTCTTCCAGTTAAAATACAAGGTGTTCAACTATATTTTGATCCATTTTATTCGCGAATTACTTTAGAACAAATAAAGTTATTAAGATGTGGTTTTTGCAGAAGACCTTAGATTTTTTAAAGTTTTTTATCATATCCTCGCCATTTCGTTGTGATATTCCGTTGACACAAAAACAAAATTGCCGTTGTAAGGAAACTTTATTATTTTAAATCACCTTATATATTTATTACCACCCTAAAATTTAGGCTTTCCCCTTTATAAAAATGAAAATATGCTATGGTTATTTCCAAAAATAATGGATTTAGTGATCTTTTAAAATTGACTGCATGGCATGTAAGGGCATCATTATTTGACATTGAAAATTTTTTACATAAAAGGTTAAACAAAAAAAATGCTTTTAAACTTAACGGTATTTTGTTTTTAAGTTAGAATTTTTTATATAATCTTCTGGTAATATTGAGAATAGCCTAAAGCTTTGATGCCGTATTTGTTTCCTGTAACCTTGTCTGTAGCAAATTTTTATTGTCAAATAATAATGCTCTTACATGCCATGCAGTCAATTTTTAAAGATCACTAAATCCATTATTTTTGAAAACCACCATAACATATTAACGTTTCTATAAAGGGGAAAGAATAAATTTTAGGGTGGTAATAAATCCACAAAGTGTTCCATTTGAAATAACAAAGTTTTCTTAAAACAGAAAATCGGCAATTTTGTTTTTGTGTCAACGGAATAACACAACGAAATGGCAAGGATATAATCAAAAAATCTAAGGCCTTCTGCAAAAACTGCATCTTGATAACTTTATTTGTTCTAAAGTTATTTGCGATTAAAATGGGTCAAAATACAGTCGGACACCAGTAATTAAATAAAAATACTGACCCTAAATTTAATTATCATTTTTATTGAAAAGAAAATGTTTTTTCTGCCACTGATTTTCCTCTTATAGTGAGTATTATGGGTATCTCTTACAAGGCCCCAACAGTAATATTCAAGCATAGACGGCTCTTATCTTCCTTGGTAACGATGTTTGAAGCAGCAGCAGCAGCAGCAGCGCAGCAACATCTTTATGAAACCGTTCTACATGTTCATTACTAACTGAATCTATATTTTCGGAAAACAAACTTTAATATGAATAAAGAAAATATAATTTTTGCGATTGACATCCCGCATTCTGAAGTAGCAGTCCAACAAAACTTTTATTATTTCAGAAAAATCGGCGGATTTATTGTTACCAAAGAAATTTCGTCAATAAAATAATTTTATGCCTGTTTTTTAAGATCGTTAAGAGTAAAGGCAAAAGATAAATTTTAATTAATTTTTTATTGTCTTTACGTACGCCCACTTTAATTTTTACCTTAATAATCTTGAAAATTTTTGTTTTAGAATCTTTACTCAGGCTCTTCCAAAATTTTTTATGAGTCCCAATTTGATGTGTAATAAAGGCAATACATTTTTTCTGATTCAACCAAGGGTTTAAATTTATTGTTTTTTTGTCCTACCAGAGAATGACGTGACGGTCAATCTTTCTTAATAAAATGTGAACTTTTTTTTTTTTCACCCTTTCGGGGTCATCCCACCCAGGTCCGACGACCGCCCCCTAGGTGGTGCACTGCAGCCTGAAGGCTTATTGTACCTTGACCCCTACTCCTTCTCATTCACACACCATTCATTCCATAACTTGGATGGTTGTTGCTCGGTCCGCATCCCCTAGCAGAGAACACCGTGTGCCGCTGCCCGAAACACCGCTGTCGCCGGACACCCATCCAAATTATGGGCGCGCATTTCACTGCTTAACTCCGGTGATCGACGCTCGCCGATACAACCGAAGCCGCCACAAGCGCGCCTACATGTGAACTTGCTCGACTATCCCTGTCGCAAAGAAAGCAGCAGTATTTTTATAGCCTGACTGCAAGCCTGTTAACCAAACCACCAATTTAAGATCTGAATAAATTTGCCATTTGTAAGAATTGTATTATTATTTTCTAATAGAAGTTTTATTCCGTCGTGTGTTTCTTTTAAGTGAGCGGTATAGGCGAGCGGCACAGATGGTAGTTTTTCCATTATTAAATTAAACTCTTTTTAATCTCGTTTTTGAAGAATTAATAAATAAGCGCCATTCCGCGTCAACATAATTATGACCAAGCTGCGACATTAATCCACTCACATCATTGCAAAAACTAAACCATTTTCTTGAAACTAGTACGAAACCAATAAGCTATGTCTTTTTCGGAAATAAGTAACCATTAGATACGGTTTACAGAAATTCCATTGTTGTAGTCTTAAAGTCAATATTTCTGCTTTATTATTCGGTAAATTAAAATCTCTTATCTCTATTAAGTCTTGTTTTCTTAATCAAAAGTGGCCTTGATGCCTCTTCTGGCACAAAACTCTGACCTTTCCAGTTCCACCAACTTTAATTGCGTTAGACAAAAAAATCATCTCGGGCATGATTCGTTGGCTTAGTCCATATCATTTTAACTGTTTCATTGTACCAACCATTTAGATTTGTAAAGCACCTTAACAGCACCCTTTGCGAACCCACAACTTGTCTTGCTTTTTAACATCGCGGGTAAAAAGGGCTTAATATCAGGCTTTTATTAAGTTGAAAAGTGGATTTTTCTATTTTGACCTAAACTTGCTACAAATATAGCAAAATGAATTTAGGATGTTAAGACACACGCGTGGTATTTTAAAGGTAAAATTATATAATAAAAAAATTAGTTAATGTTAAAATAATGTAAACAGTTAATGATCCCCATTTTTCCAGTCGTCATCAATACACTGTCATAACAAAATAAAAGATAAGTTTAATTTTCTGCAATTACAAGCCATGGTCCGACAATACGATGTACATTTACAGGGTTAAATCAAAAACTCTGGAATATCTACTAATAAATGTAAATGCAAAGCAATGGATGCTCATTAAATCTAAATAAAATCCGATTTCTTGTGATATCAATTTAAAGTTCATCAGCAGTTAATTCTGTACCTGAAAAGCATTTGGACTAAAATGTACTTTTTTAAGAACTGTGTTTTAATATTTACTTTATCATTTTTTTATTATTTAATTTTATTAAGTTTTAAGGGTATAAGTTGACATAAAAATAAAGATTTTCGCTATCCCGTAAAATTTTAAAAAGTGTACTTAAATTCAACTGCTTCTGAGATACAAATTTGTTTTTCGAAAAAAGATAGGTACAAACCGTTTCCAATTTTTCAACTGTCCAGCACTGAGACTTAAATAAATGTCACAAATATAAAAAATCTTTTACGAAATCTAACGACACATGCTTTATTCGAACCTAATCTACTTGCTGTATCGCAACCACTTATAGAACTAGACATTTAACAAATATTTTTCCTTATGGATTAAGCGACTAAATGGTATCCCTAAGCAATATTAATAGGCTAGCAATGAAATGGACTTCTTGATAACCCAGCCTGTCAATTTTGACATGTTTCAGGACAGGGCAAACGCTTCGCTCTTTTGTCGGTCAAGTTTACCACAATGCTTTGTATGAAATTTTAAAACAAAGTGCCAAAAATGGCAAGCGTTATGGTCACGAACCCTTTCCAAAAGTCCATGTCAATTTTAAGCGTCGCTTTAATAAGTACGAAAGAACATTTTTTTTTATTAAAGCTATGGTATACCAAGCCAAAAAAATAAATATTACAATAAAAATATTAGCAAATTTTAATTTCTCAACCTGAAAAACCCTTAAGTCTGATCTTCGTGAAAAAAATTCTTGTTTAAAAAAATTGTTTTAAAATAACCAAAATGAAACGGAAAATTTATTACCCTGTATCTCGCAACAGGTAAACTTTTTGACAAAAGGTAATTGTATTTTATCGTTTTATTTTAGTCCAAGGAATTCGTAATAGCATTTTGTAGAGACCTTTTAGAGACAAAGTGTATAGTTTTTATTAAATTTATTAATACGGATTTTTTAATAACGCTAGATTGTATAGGTAAACAAAATAAGCTTTTAACGTAAAAGGACGTAGCAGTCTAAACAACTAAAATATATTATATTTCTACCCTTAGGAGCCAAGCTAACTCGGATATTTACAAAACCCAATTACTTGAAAATGTAGATCCTTACGTGCTACTCCTATATAATTAGTTTATCCCTGCCTCCGATGCCAACTTTAGATCCTGACAAGCTGGTGAGTTTTGTAATAATAAAATCTTATTACAACTAATTAAAAATATATATATTTAGTAAATATGTATATTTTTTAATGTTTAAAGCACTTGCTTATAGATTAAACTTTTAAAATGTAAGGTTTAAATAAGATGCAAACAATATACTGAAAGTAAAAAAAAACACAATAATTGTATTAGGATGTATTAAAAGAATATAAACCAATAGCGCTTTTTTTAATGTTTCTATAAATATTTAACGGTATCACAAAATTAATATGTTATAAAATAAGTATAAAAATGCAATTTTTTAAACTTAAAATCGGTTTGATCATATTATAATAGTAATTTATGTAACAAGTGAAAAAAGTGATACTTTCTTTTACGAATGAGAAGTTTGACAGCACGAGCCGTTAGGCGAATGCGGCAATTCCATGAGTAAAAAAACACTTTATGCATGTGCTATATACTATATTTTTTTACGTTTAAAAATTTCTCATAATACCATTTTATACGTGTTTCATTTATCTAAACTTATTATTTTTAAATTTTGCCGCACAGCCATTATATTGCAACAAAAAGTCATAGCCTTCTTATTTTTTAAGAGAATTTAATCCTCTTCATAACTATGCATTTATTATTTAATTTTAGAAAATTTTATGTACTTACTTTTTGTAGAAAGAGTCCTTAAAAGTATAAATCGAAATTCATTATTACTATTATTTTTCATTAATTTCTAATTAACTTATTTGCAAACTGTCCAATTTTAAATTTATGAAACATGAAATAAAAAGAAATAATAACGAAATCAAAGATAACTTGACCGTTTGATTCAGTTGATGTCGCGTTTACTGTTACATTGCATAAATTGATATTTAAGTTTGTTGTAGTAGGCATTAAAACAAAACACAAATTTAGAGTGTGAAAAAAGCTTTGAAGTGTTAATAAAAGTTACTTTTTTAAGACTTTATGTAGTGTACTAAAATGGCGTACTTTAACTTCGTGTGAACGATTAAGAAACAGCATTTTTTTAACAGTCGTGAAAAAATATATTTATTTATCTATACACTATTAAATGCCGTGACAGGCTTCCATATTATAATAATTGGGTTATGTCTTTCTATGTTAATGGTAAAAATTAAAAAATATTAATAAATTATTCTTACTACACAATTTTTCTAACAGCTTATTTTTATAATGTTTTTTCTTTACTTTAAATTTATTTTTTACTTTTACTTGTACTTTTTTGCCATCATTTGTTTTATTAAAAAAAAAATATAAAAAATTGTTGCACAATCGTTTCCGGGTAATTTTATACAGTCTGGCAAATTGGACGTTTGCATAAAGGACTTGAAAAACCCCAATCTACCTAAAATTTGGAAGTATTAGAACAACATAACTTACATTCGTATTCCCGCAAGTCTTTTTATTTGATACCCATATTGTGGAATAGAAAAAAAACTTAGTCCGCCTTATTGAATTAGACTGGTTTAGTTTAGTTTCTCGACGAATGAAAGATTAAAAGCGGTTAAACGAAGAGCAAATCAGGTGAATTAGCGTTTTGTCTTTAATATTTCGATTAAGTGATAGATATTGCATTAGGAGTTTCGTTTCGAAATAATGACGTTGAACGGCGCGGCGTTGCCCGATGTGCGGGGCTTCCAGACCTCCCCTTTGTATTAACCTTTAATCAGTGCTTACGTAGTATAGACTTTATTGCAATTTTAATACATTTAAACCAAAAAATTTAAACTGCTTTAGTAGTTAATTACTTATCGTGTTTAAAGATGTTTTATTTTTGTCTAGAGACTAGTTTACGAGACTCGACGCGTCGAGGTTAAGTATAATCCCAAGACAGTAATATCTTGGGATTATGCATAGACCAATAAAAGAAAACAGAATTTTTGCCAAATATTTAATACATTTTCACATAATAAATTTTTTGATATCAACATTTTTTGTTGCTTTTTTTGTTTTAAAACTAGTTGTACGGTTATCAAATGCTTCTTATAAGAACAAGTACCCATATATTTATGTATAAGCAGTACGGTAAAACTTCCGAAAAACATTTGTCCAGTAAAAGTCAGATGCCCAATATTACTGTTTATAGGCGGAAAGAGAAAAAAACAATTCAGCTATTTAATTAAAGAAAAATCATTTTAATTTTGAAATTAGAAACAATCGAAGACTTTACCGGTGGTAAGAGTGTGGTAAGAGAGTAAACAAAATGACGAAATAGGTGGAAAACATCTGATAATCCTACACCCACATTACTCTGAAACTTAACCATAAGCCTTCGTGGACTTTCCCAAAAATTTAACAGTATAAGTAATGTCAATATTACGTACGGTTGTAAATAAACCATATTTTACCTATTATAACTAAACTTATGAAATACCATTTAGAAGTTACATATAACTGTACAATCTCAGGACTAAACTAATTAAATCTATATACTGTTATAGAGCTTTTATTGCTAGAAATAAATGCTTTTTAAAATGACAAATTACCGAAAGTGGAATTTCCGTTTCTGGAACAAGCCACAAGAGGCTTTGCGAATGTCCAAATGAGTTTGAACCTATCTGGATGGAAATTTAATCTACCTTTTTGAAATTTTGTGACATTTAATTTAAAACAGTAATAATAAGCTGACAAATTTAAATTCAGAGAACAAAACGTTGACATAGGTAGTTGATTTTTATAAGTAATGAGTTTATTTTAGAAAAAGTTGATATTACTCGTTTAAAAAGCAACATATATTATTTAAAAAACAATATGTGTTAAGAAATATTACTTGCGCAACAAATACAGGGTGTCCGACTATATTTTGAACCATTTCAAACGCAAATAACCTGAAAACAAATAAAGCTATCAAGATGCTATTTTTGCTTGTAGGCGTAGATTATTTAAAAGTTTTTTTATCGTATCCTTGTCATTTCGTTGTGACGTTTTGTTAACACAAAAACAAAATGGCCGATTTTTTGTTATGGGACAAGTTTGTCATTTTCAATTGAATACCCTGTAAATTTTTTTACCATCTTAAAATTCAAATTTTGCCCTTTAAAAAATGTAACATAAGTTATGTTTATTAAAAAAAAAAATAACGGATTTATTGACCTCCGAAAAAGTGACTGCAAGGCAATTAGGAATATTGTTTTAAAAGGAATATTGAAAACATAGTTATTTTGTTTAGTAGGCCTTGGTGTTAGCCACTGACACGTTTTTTTCTTAAATAAACAATTAAATGTTTTCTTCAGCTAAAAAGTAAAATGTGTGATTTTGTTTGCCGAAACCAAATAAGTAAAAGAGATTCGGCGAAGGTTTAGGAATATGTTTAATAAACCTCCGCACACAAAAAAATTGAATTAAAATCTGGTAAAGAAATTTTTGGAAAACCGAATCTTTAACCCGTAAAAAGAGAGTGGTACCTAATGAAAATTTGCCAATTTAAACATTACACATCCTAGAGACTACTTAGTAAGATCCAACATTATGCTTAACAAAAATTTTAAGTTTAGTGCTTATACCCAAATTTTGCAGTACAATAAATTATAAACGAAAAACTAAAATTAGGTCCATACAAAATTTAAATTTTACAGGAAATAAAGAAAACTAATTGTTAAAAACGGGTGAAATTTAATCAAAAATTTAAAAATTTAGTAAGAAACAATATACATTTTTAAATACATTAAAAATGTCAGACGAAGCCACCTTTACCTCAATAGAAAAGTTGATAAACATAACTACAGATTTTGAACAACAGTAAGTCCTCTGCATTTTCAAGAACACGTTAAAGATTTGCCAAAAGTCACAGTATGGTATGATATCTTGAAGCATAGAAAATTGAAATTATCATAGAGTAAGACATTATGCTTAAGGCAAAAAATGTATGGGCCATTTTTTTAGGAACCCACTGTAATCTCTGTAAGTTATGTTGATATGATTTTTTTTAACCCCAACTGCAAGACGAAAATTAAATAAACTTCGCTTATGTTTAACAATATGGAGCTACACCACACTATGCTTATATAACCAGGGATTCACTAAACACGTTTTTGGAAACTGGTGGATTGGAAGAGGGGTCTTATTCCTTAGCCTTCCTCGTTCGCCGGATTTGACTGTCCTCATTACCTCAAAATTTAAAACAGTTAAAAGTTAATATCCGAAACATATTAAAAAAATTTCTGAAGATTTTTTAGTTAATGGTTTAAATAAGTTTTATAGTAAACAAGTGTATTGAAGTAAAGGGAAGGTATTTACAACATTTACAATAATTTGTTAATGGTTCTTAAGCTATTTAGTTTTTTTGTAACTTTTTAGTTATGTAGCAAATTATTTTTATTAAATAATTTTTGTGTAGTCACTTTTATGGTCAATAAATCCGTTGTTTTTGAAAATAACTATAACTTGTGTTACATTTTTTTAAAGGGCAAAGAGTTAATTTTAGGATGGTAAAAAAATTTACAGGGTGTTCCATTTAAAATAACAAATTTGACCTGTATTAGAATATCGGCCATTTTGTTTCTGTGTCAACAAAATGTCACAACAAAATTGTAAGAATATGATAAAAAAACTCTTAAAAATCCAAGCTTACTTGCGAAAGCCGCATCTTAATAGCTTTATTTGTTCTAAAGTTATTTGCGTTCAAAATGGGTTAAAATATAGTCGGACAACCTGTATTAGCTCTGAACTGTACTTAAAGTAAAGAAATATACATAGTGGTCATTTCAAAACAAAACAAAGCTAGTTATTTTTACACTCCAAATTATTAAAGGAAAAACGCTTATACCGGTCGTTTTTGATTTTAGGGGAAACATTTTTTGTCTTGTTTACTCCCTGAGCTGCAATCATCTAGCAGGAATAAGATTTACTCCCAAAAATTTTAAGTAAAAAGAGGGGTCGAGTAATGTCCTATTTTAAAGGACCCTTATCCGTGATTACAACTGCAAAGTTTAAAGTCCCGGCTATAATTTTCGTTGATATGACAGCTTGTCAAAATTTAAATTTTTATTTTTTTCATGTTTACTAATTAATTAACTTTCAAAGCAAGCTACTTTTAACCCAGGGGATATGATAAGGGTTAAACAATATTTAAAATAAGATATTGAGCGCATTCAGATTGTCCCAGCGGCTGAGATTGCTTAGTTAGCAGTCACTCTGAATGCAAAGCTGATTACTGCTTTTTTGATAGCGGCTGAGTATTTTGCTCAGCGTAAAAAATGACCGCTGTCGCTTTTCACAGCTTTCAACAGCGGATTTTGATACTTTGACATTTGATATTTTAAATGAAAGCTTGGTTTCTTGGTAATAACGTTTATCCAAACAATTATGATGGATAAAAACAAATTTGGTCTGGATAACCATTTTTTGATAGTAAATAATGAAGGAAATCCTATTATAGAAAATAATGGAGTGTTGGTACAAAGTATAAAAGGTAAGGATAATTTTATATTTAAATATACTACATATTTTGTAAATTTCTATTGAAATTACCATAGTTTATTAACTATGCTCGTAAAACTTTTAGATAATTCCTTTGTTTATATTCCTCTGTGTCACAAATAGAGCAAATTTTCGGTCTTACAACTGCGACAAAAACTAACTTAAACAATGTTGATGTTTTAAGTGCTGTTGATAATAATAATGTACTAGGTAGGTATAGCAGTTTTATTGTCTATTAGCTTAGTGATCCCAGGAGTCACCCATTTCAATATATTAAAGTATTTCCATAACACCCTGTATTCCAAAAATTTTGGTAAATTTGTCCTCTTGTAACACCTATCCTGGGACACACTGTATAAGCCATATTTGTTGTTATCTTTATAATAAAAAGTTATTAAAATACTGTTGTTATTTATTTAAAAATATGATGAATCAAATTATAAAACAAAAGAAATAAGTAAATAAAATGTTAAGTATAATTATTAATTAATAAATCTAAAGTGAAAAATAATCTTTTAAAATTTAAGAATAACATTAAATATTTCGATTTCTAGGTACTTTATTCGTGTAGTACTAATTTGGTACGCCACTGGTAGCTTTATTTTAAAAGATAATAGTCCAAATAATAACTTTGTGGTCTGTCGTTTATGTTGTTAATTTTTTTTGTTAATGGTTTGAAAGATATATGGTAAAAAGTGCTGTATGGATACTCCCCTTCGACTTTTTTTGTTGTAGAGTCTTACCAAAAAAACAAAAATATTATTTTTAATATTACTATTATGCGCAATAAGGTAATATTACCAATTAATATAACTAAAGTGAGAAATATTCTGAAAATAATAAAATAAAAGTATGACATTAAAAATTTCTATTCTTAACTACCTACTATACTGGTGTAGTGCTACTTTTGTACGCCACTGGTAGCTTTAATTTAAAAGAAAATAGTATAGTGTTATACACCATTCGATAGGGAAAAGTTTGGCCTTAATTTTTGGTGTCTTATATTTTTTTTGTTTGGTAGACGGTTTGGAAGATATATCGTAAAAATGCCTCGTGGATGTTCCCCTCCAACTTTTTCTATATTGGAGATTCTTACGTAATAAACAAAAGTACAATTTTAATTATTACTATTTTGCAGAATTTTGTGCTCTATCTAACGACACTAAAATCAGTTTTTTATCATTTACCGTTTAGAAGATATTAGAAAAAAACTATATCAATCCCTTAACCAACTTTGAGGGGGGTGGGGGTGCCAGCACGACTTTTGAGGTGGGTCTGTTCAAAAATCTACTAATGTTGACATACTTAATTCACTGTATAAAGCATTTGCTTCTACTCAAAAACCGAAGTATCGGACCTTTAAGTCACTAAGCTATATGGCGATATTTTGCATCAATTACTTGGTAGATGCTTACAAAGTTTGTCAAACAGTTATCATTACTTACTGTAAATGTATAAATACTTAAAATACCTATAAACTAAATTTACGTTTTGTTTGAATGTTCACATTTGACATGCTGTCAACCTTTAAGTTAGCAATGCATTCAGAAAAAATAAAAACGCTGACTAACAGCGGTCTCAGCATGCTAAGTTGGCTAACTTAGCCGATGGGACCTCCTAAATGTACCCGTTCAAGGGAGTGACTCATCCCTATGGATAAAAGGAAAATCACACCCTCCACAGAAAAATTATTTGATATGTAATTTGAAAATTTTTTAAATTTTTATTATATCTTTTGGGTTTAAACTAGCCTGCTTTTACAGGTAATTTATTGCTTTACATTAAAAAAATAAAATTTTTGACAAGCTGACTTATCAACGGAAATTATAGCAGAGAGGCTTTAAACTTGGCAGTTGTAATCAGGGTCAAGAGACCTTAAAAATAAGGTTTTGGATATTTTTATTTTAAGTTTATGTATTTAAATGGGATAATACCCATAATAAACTTTTAATAGGTAGTTGGGATTAAATAAAAATAAATAATAATAACGCATTGTGTAAAATAAAACGCTTTTTTTTAAATGTTTGGAAAACCGTTACTCTAGCGATATTTACTAACTATATTTTTTTGTACAGAAAATATAAGAAACTAAAAATTCTTAACTGAACACATAATATATCAAGGAAAAAAAGTTATGGCACTTTAAACGTAATCAAAGGACTGCAGGTGGTTCGCTTTACATCTTGATAATAACATGAAAGCAGTTTTCTATTCCCATGAAAAACTATCACTCAATTTTGCTAATATATATATATATATATATATATATATATATATATATATATATATATATATATATATATATATATATATATATATATATATATATATATATATATATATATATATAAAAAAATATATTTAAAAGAAAAAGAAATGGAAATTTGGACACTTTATCTTTCAGCTAATCAACATTGTAAATAGGGTATTCCATTAGAGCGTTGTGGAATTTTTGCTAGCATTTCTTATAAACCTTTCAATTGGGGAAATGTATATACAGGGTATTTAAAAAATCTATCACGAAACTTAATAAGGTGATTCTACTTGACAAAATGTCATTCGTTTTCGAGTTGTAAGCCGTCAAAGTTCAAGTTTTTATTTTTTGCTTTTTGAATTATTTGCTTACAGAAAAACCGATTTGACTATATTTAAAACCTAGACTAAATCGTCTGCGTTTCATCATTCAAGTAACAATTCACATAGATTGTTTGCCGCTAGAGGGCACTTTACCTACATTGAAAATTGTTTTTTGTCATAATTTTTTAGCGTTGACAGCTACAGTAGTTTTTGGTATGTTTTCTGAAAGACTGATGCCAGGCCTTTAAAAAAGGTGCTTTTTATTTACATCTCTAAACCCAACGGTATAGACGTAAATCGCCCTTAAAAATTAAGTGGTAAATTTACTTTTCTCATTTCATTACCACCAGCTACCAAGTAAACAGCTATCAAATTATTCAAAAGCTGTCAGTGTAAAATAAAATACGCCATTTAATCTATTTAATTTGTAAATTTAAAATCACTAATAATCGCTAATCAGTAAATATTCATATATGGATTATTGCGATATACATTTAACTGTTAAAAATTAATGAAACAGTACTAAACAAATTAAAAAGAATCTTAAAATGTCCCCCATTTTTTTCAATACATTTCCTAAGACTCTTCAAAATATGTCGCCTAACTCGATGAAAAATTCCTGGTGTTTCTTTAATAATTTGGCACTTTTCAATTATCCTTAAGCAAAGATCCTCGACGTTGATTACTGGAGTATCGCACACCAATTATTTCAAATGACCCCAAAAGAAAAAATCCATAGAATTAAGGTCTGGTGACCTCGCTGCCCATGCCAATGGTCCACTTCGTCCTATCCATCGCTCAGGATAAGTTGCATTCAAATACTGCCGGACACCTATACTAAAGTGGGGCGGAGCTCCGTCTTGGAGGAGCCACATGTTGGACCTTACTTTGACACATCTTTCAGGTACTATGGGAGACGATTTTGGATAAAATCTAAGTATACGTCACAAGTTAATGGGCCATCAAAGAAATAAGGACCAATAAGGCAATCTCCTATTATCCCTGCCCACACATTCAGTGAAAATCTACGCTGATGTTTCTTCTACCACACTGTTTGGGTTCTAGTAAGCATATATGTGGATATTGTGTAGATTTGTTATACCATCACGAGTGAAACCAGCTTCGTCAGTGAATAATATGAGGATACTTAATCGATTATAGTGTTCATACTTAGCTAGGATCTGATTGCACATTTCCGACCATCTCGGCCGATCATCGTCATAAAGAGCCTGCACCCTTTGTGAAAAACGGGTAGAGTTGTTCTTCTATTAGTACCCTCCATGAACTAGCCCGACAAAGCCGAACTCCATTCTCAATTTTTTTAGTACTAGTACTGGATTATTTTCAATAATTTCAAGCACTCTTTTTTTTGTTGCACGTTTCCTGCAATTGTAGGTCTTCCTCTATTTCCAATATAACTTTTAAAGGAACCACATTCCGCAAGCATTCTGTGCACACTGAAAAATGTTTTAGCATAAGGGATATTTCTTTCTCTCTATATAATATCTTCTTGCCAACTCTGCATTACCATTTGCTTTTCCATAACAAAAATGGATATCACAATATTCGATATTTAAATATTGGTGATCAATTATTAGTTATATTGGGATTATAAAGTAAATAGTTTAAAAAGAGAATTTATTTGATGTTAAACTGATAGCTTTAGTATACTTTAATATCTATTTACCTGGTTGCTGGTGGTAACGAAATGAAAAAACTTAATTTTTAAGGGTGATTTACGTCTAAAGCGTTGGAATTAGCGAGGTAAATAAAGAGTACCTTTTTTAATGGCCTGCTATTAGTTTTTCATGCCAAAAACTACTGTAGATGTTAACTCTAAACAATTATGACAAGAAAACAATTGGCAATGTAGGTGTGTGCCCACTAGCGGCATACAATCAACGTGAATTGTTACTAAAATGATGAAGCGCAGACGACTTAGCCTATCTTTCAAATATTAGTCAAATCGGTTTTTCTGTAAGTAGGCAATTCAAAAAACAAAAAATAAAAACTTGAACTTTGACGGCTTGTAACTCGAAATCGAATGACATTTTGAAAAAAAATAAATAAAGCTCTACCCTTATTTTGTCAAGTAGGATCACTCCCTTAAGTTGATCTATTTTTGAATCACCCTGTATAGCTAATGTTCTTCGTAGTCATGGCAACTGAATCAAAAAAATATATATAATTTAAATTTAATTTGATTCCAACATTGTTCTTCTTCACATTACCAAACTTCTCTTGTCCACAACTAATTTTTTTCATAGTTTTGCCGACGATAGTACCACTTCAGTTTTTAGGTTCCTAAACCAATCTCAAAACATGATTTGAAAAGCTAACATAAAGCGATACAGATATCTTTTTCACAGGACTTAATTTAATATTGGATTGGCGCGCCAAAAATCTCGTTTATTTTATTGTTTACAAAACAAAATTATGTTTATTTTTGCGAAAAGATTCATTAAATACTCATCTTTTACTTATTAGCGGCCAAGTGTTGCAGAGCAAAGACACCTTTAATTTTGTGAACGTCACATTTGAGAATAACCTTAAGTTGCATAAGAGCATTGTATATCTAGCCTCGGCAGCTTTAAAAAAGCTTCGATTTCTCTTTCGAGCTAAAAAGTATTGTTCCTCCTCTAATTTATACACTTTGTATGTGTCTCAAATCCAACCTCCCTTAAAATATTATTCCCATATCTGGGGCATGGCGTCCCCCACATTCCTTAGCATTCTGGTTCCATTCAAAGAAAAGCGTTTCGCCTCATTAATAATTCTTCACTTTATGGTTGTGGGGGATTTATCGCTTTTTATAGGTACTTTCATGTCTTCTGCTCTGAAAAATTGTCCAGGTTAGTTTCTTCACTCACGGTTCCGAACAAAGAAACTCATGGTGCCACACAGATGCATCTTTATATGGTCCAACTGGACAGGCCCTGAACTTCCTTCTTTGTTCTTTCTATTATTCCTAGAATTTCTAGAATGTGGAACCTGCTGCCCGTGAAGGTCTTTTCCTCCCCTCCCCCATATCTTTAAGTATTTAAAACCCGTGTAAACATACTCCCTCTTACCCCGCTTAAGACCCCCACGGTACGTTAGTATTTAGAATTTAGCCTTCGTGGATTGTCTAAAGATAAAAAAATTCTGTAAAATGCACACTTTTGTGCTTTTTTAGTATCTCAAAAATTAAACAAAATTGAGTCGTAATCAAAATGACATTAAAATTATGGTGAGGAATCATTAAAATTTTTCAATTTCATAAAATTTTCTATTTTTTATAATTTCCAATATCCTAATAAATTTCCTAGCAATTTCGAATACACTATATGCATATATTTTATAAATACAAAATAATAAATCTTTAAAATAAAAGAATAATATTGGGTATAATATACCTACTTAGGTATTATAAATGTTATGTAAGAAATAAAAAGTTTTATGTATGAAAACGGGATCGTACCAATAGGTGTTTCTGACAACCCATATGGGTAAAGGTCGCATTTAATTAGAATTATAAAAGCCAAAGACATAAAAAAAAATCTATAGTGTGACGTTGCATTTGAAATACTACTTGCAGGGTCACTGGGGCAAATGTACCATATGGAACTATCTATTGGGACAATGAGACCGGTGGACCATCACAACTAACTTTGCATTAAAAACCAACTTAACTTATTGAACTATTTAAATTTAGTACGGGCATATCCCTAGGGATAGCCCGTACGGGGCTTAACTCAAACTTTAACTCTTTACTTGACTTTACTAACTCTTTCTTATCTAATGAACAATCAATCATCGTCTTAAAATTTTGTTCTCTTTAAATATTAAATTTTTCAGTATTTGTTTTGCATTTCTAGGCCACTCGCTTGTTTAATGTTTTTGTTTTATTATTATAAGAGTAACCTAGAAAATTGTTTGATTCATACTTTTTAAACCTTGACACTTCACGTATTGTTTTATGTACCAAATTTCCCAATGTTAAGTAACCCAATTATATTTAAATTTCCCAAAAATGTATATTTTTAAAATTCCCAAAATGAATACTTTTTTATACTAGGTGTTCACATATGCCCCTTCCCTGAAAGCGTTGGACCCACAACGCTATTAGAAATCAGACAAATTTACTTTAAACCTTTAAAAAAATAGCAATATTATCGAAAAACGATAGTTCCATATAGCTTACAAATATTTAAAACCTAACATTATGTTACTTATTATATAAATTATATTTATCGTAAATAATCTTAACGTTTTATTAAATTTTTTGTTTTTTCCAATTAATTTTTTTCAAAAAAATGCACGAAAAAATGTAAAAATAGTTTTTTTTTTCAAAAAATAATTCATTTAGGTTATATTTAACATTATGACTCTTTTTTTTTTTTTTTGAAATTTTAAAAATTCTTCCGGATAAATTATCTAAAATAATTATTTAAAAAGTTCTAGAGATGTTTTTGCTGAAATAATTAGTTCAAATAAGATTTTAGCTTAATTGTTAAAAACCTTTTTAAATTTGAGGTTTTCTTTAAGTAGGTACTTTAAATAAACTGGAAAAAGTCGTCCATTTTTCTCAAAGAGACCTCTTGTAAAGTAAACAGAAAAGGTACAACTCAAAGTCGTGGTCTCAGTCAAAGGAATTAAAACATATATTTAAAAACGTGACACGTGTTTCGCTCTTATTACGAGCATCATCAGACCTATAAAACAGAAAGAACCTAACTTAATTAATTATATAAATAAAATAAAACTTAACATACCATCAAAATACTAAAAACAAAGAATTTTACACAACACTACATATTAAAATAATAACAAAGAATGAGGTTAGATCAGCACACAAATTTAAAATATAAAATAAAAATAAAAATAAAAAATATTTTGGTCCAACCCAGGATCGAACCCCCAACCTTTCGACTGTAAGTCCAACATTATACCACTGAACCACGGAACTATTTATAGTAGTTACCCTTCTTCCTGTAAGTTATTAAAAATTAATATCGGTTCAAAATTAAACACGTCATTAACGCAAGTTAAAACAGGACTCTTTTTAGCTCTGGTTATCTCCATTTTTTCTAGAAGATCTAGTTTTCTACTTTTTGAACACTCGTGTAAGATATTAACATTTTCTGTAGTTGAAAAAGTATGCCCAGATTCCAATAAATGATTAGCAAAAGCCGACTTAGTGTTGGAGATGTCCGAATCTTTGTATTTATTGAAAAGGCTAATGTGTTCCTGTACCCTGGTAGAAATTTTTCTTCCTGACTGTCCGACGTAAATGGCAGAACAGTCTCCACAGTTAAGAGAGTAAACGCCTGATTTGGAAAGTTTATCGGTCTCGTCTGTTGTTTTTACCAGATATTTTTTAAGAGTATTCACTGTCTTAAATGCCACTGATATATCTAACCGTTGAAAAACTTTGCTAATTGTAGTGAAATATTACCGAAAAAAGTGATACATTTAAAATTATTCTTATTAGTTCTATCGGGATAAATTGTGTGAAAAGAGAATTTGAATTTATTTGAAAATCTGTAAAAAATTTTATTAATTGAATTTGAAGGAAAACCGTTATTGTGAGCTAATTGTTTGATGATATTTAGTTCTTTGTTAAAAGCCTCCTTAGCAAGTGGGAGTTTAAATAGGCGGTAAAACAGAGAATTAAAAGCTGCGAATTTATGCTGGTAAGGAGAATTAGATGAATATTGTATTACATTATCTGTAGAGGAAGTCTTTCTGTAAACCTCGAAAAGAATTCGACTGCCACTTCGAATTAACAAGAGGTCCAGAAAGGGTAATTTATTATTATTTTCTTTCTCCAAAGTAAACTGAATTTTCGGATGTAACGAATTCACATAATTTAGAAATTCAGCCAATTCCTGTTCATTGCCATTCCACACAATGCATATGTCGTCTACATATCTTTTATAGGCAGTTAAAAATCTAGAAAAAGGGCTTGTCATTATTTTACGTTCTAGATTATACATAAAAACCTCACTAAGGAATGGCGAAAGGCATGAACCCATCGCCAAACCCGCTTTTTGTTTAAAAAATCCTCCATTAAATTTAAAAAGTTTTGATCAAGAACTGTGGAAAGTAGGAGAACAAGATTTGAAATTATGACCTTCGGCAGCAAAGTTCTTTCCAGCAAATTTCTTACCAAATCAACGCACTCAGAAGGAGGGACACTAGGAAACAGATTTTTACATCTAATGAAATTAGCGTGGCATTCAGTGGAATTTCAATATTCTTTAGATAATCTGCAAACGCCATGGAGTTTTTGTGGCGTAGACGCTTTGGAAACCTGTGACCTCTCTGAGAACATTATTCAGCCAAGAAGACAACCTGTATACTGGGGAATCTACAAATGATACTACAGGTCTGATCGGAATTCCCTCCTTATGTAATTTTGGAAGGCCGTAAAGTAAGGGAGTTCTCGGATTCATGGGGTATAGTCGATTCTTAGAAGTTTGGAAATGATCCAAAGTTAACATGCATTGGTCAAGAACATTCTTAACCTTATTGAAGAAAGAGTTGGTGGGATCTCTTTCAATACTCTGGAAATCATCAGAGTCTAAGAAATTCATCACCTTGTCAACATAATCCGATCTTCTCATGATCACCAAACAGGAGCCCTTGTCAGCTTTAGTTGCAATCAAGTCATTGGTGGTAATTTTATCTTTTAAAGATTTAAGGTGTGCTTTTTATAATTACTATGTGTATTTCTATCGAATTTGGAGTTTAAAAAAGTGATAAGCTTAGCCCTTAAGATGTTTTTATTGGCAATATCAGTGGTTTGGATGATGTTTTCCGCTTCCACTGCTAATGTCTCCCTAGTTTTTAAATTATTCGAATGTGAGAAATTGAACTTCAAATTTTTATTTAATAATTCCTCTTCCTGAGGAGTAAAAGAGATATCCGTCAGGTTCATGAATCGTTTATGAAAATTATAATGAGACTTACCCAACGCCAATCTATATTCCGTGTTATTGTTGGAAACTAGAAGAGATCTTTGAGCAACCTTAAGGTTATAAATTTTATTGCTCAGTCTGTGAAAAGTTTCAACCCCAAAGATACTAACCTCATCCCTAAAATTTGAATTAGAACAGTTCAGCCAATTTTTAAATACAAACTGGCGTTGAGCAGATAATCAAAGGACCTTTAAAACGAGATGCTACATGACCCCCTTACCATTAGGAAGAAAAAGTTGATAATGCCCCCTTGGTACTAGGCCTCGTGAACATAAAAATTTTGATGTCAAAAAGTAATTTAAGTGACACCTTTTTATCCAAATTTTCCGATTTCGATATCTTGTCTCGTTCAAAAATTAAGAGGAAGGAAGCAATTTTAAAATCCTCACTGTACATAAACTTTTTAACAATTCCTTTTCTTAGTTTATGGTTATTCTTACCCGAGTTGTAATCGAATCTGTGGAAGACTTTATGGATGCCGTGTATACCTAATAACAAATGATATCAATAAAATTAATATCCTTAAGTTATATACAACAAAGTATAAGTAAATGTCTAAATTGTAATAATATACAACGAGAAATAAATATTATAACACAAGAGCCAAGTATTAAAAAAATATATGATTCAAACAAATGTGCTTTATCTTTATAGCTACAAAATAACATATTTCAGGTTTCTTTATATGTTTGGATTTTGTGTTATAATTTCTATGTAATTTTGTATAATTGAAATTTAAATATTTATATTAAAAAAAAGGCTTTTAATTTTTACGATCAATAATAAAAAATCATTACTTATACTATTAAAGGCTGGTAATATTACGCCTCTGGTGCATACTATCGACCAAGGTCAAAAAGTAAGTTCGCCATTTATATTTCTCGCTTTCTTCACCCCCTTTGCCTATTAGAATTGTTGGCTTAATGTTTATTGTAAAATTATGAATGAATCGCTTGGTCCATTTGTCGTTGGTTGTGTCCCTCCGGCAGCTAATTTCCTGATTAAATAATAATCACATTATTTAATCAGGAAATTAGCAAAACAAGATATTTTATGTTAAGAACAATATGCTGTAATTCTAAGTCAATATTTAAAATAGCAGTTGAATACATACTTATACCAATTTTATTACTTTATAAATAAAGACAAGTCATTATTTTTATTTTATTTTAATTTTTAAACTACGTCCCTAGTTACACCCCACACCAGGGTGTGACATTATTGTTTTCTAAAAAGACATAAGTTAAAAATAAACCTTTTAATGTGCGAATTTCAGAATTAAGCATGTGAAAATGCATCCTATGTTCAACTACTTGTTTGCACTTAACCTTTGAATTATATAAAAGCCAAAGTGCAAAGTAGAGTGGCACGGCACGGTGCAGTGTGCGGGCAATAATTATAAAACACTTATATATTCACCCCTTTAAAAGTGTCAGTGGTAACTATTCGCGAGGAAAAGTGCAAACAACGTCGTGTTTTAATAGAAATATTTAGTTATTAAACTAACATTTTATTATATTGCATAGAAAAACTAATTTTAAATATACCGGGTGAAAACAAAACCGGAATTTGGACCATTATTTTATTGAATAATATATAGTATTTACCCTTATTATTATCACATGCCAATACGGAATATAATAACAATTTTAATTACTTTCGGCAATACCTGAACTGTTGTAAATTTTGCACAAAAATTCAGTATTTTTAATATCGCCCTATAGCTCAGAAACTAAGAGGGTTTTATCAAAGACATCTTTTGTTTTACTAGAAAGTAGTTAGGGTTTAAAAAAACCGCAGGTTTCTATCTTTATTAATAACTGAGATGCCCCTTAGTGTCATCGTAGTCCCTGTACAGGGTGCCCCATTTTGATTGCAGCTGCAGGGTTACCTCAGTTATTATTAAAGATAAAACCTTGCGGCTTTTGCAAACTCAAGCAACTTTTTGTGAAACAAAAATGCCAAAAAAAGCTGTCATAAACCTCTTAGTTTCTGAGCTACAGGGCGATTTTAAATATTTTGCATTTTTAGATACCCCATGTATCTCAGCTAATTAATAATTTTTCTAAAAGGTAAATACAAATTATTTTACAATTTATTTACGAGGAATGCAGTGGCGTACCTAGAATTTTTCCAAATATTATGGTTTTCTGTATATTTGTCAAAAAATTATGTTTCATTTTACAAGCTTTTTAAAAACATATAACACTATTGGTTTTTTCCTTAAATAATGATAAAATTTCCCAATTTTCCTATTTTAAATCCAAAATTTTGCTGTACGGCGTGCAAACAGAACTATAAAAACACTATTTTCATTTACTTGATACCGTAGTGGTGCGTACGCCACTACTTTTAAAACTGAATTTTGCCATTAAACTTTTCTTCTATTTTTCCTTTGGTTATAAACTTAAATTTGGGTTGGAAGCTCAATTTGAACAAAATTTTTAATTTGTAAACGGTTTTAATTAAACATTTTTCTTGATCTATTGTATAGCATAATATATTTAGTTTATTCTCGATTAAGTAAAACATTACCGAAAAATGTATTGCATTGGGTTAAAGAGTTGGAAACCATAGTTTTGACAAAACGTTTTTGTTAAATTGATCAAAAATGTCAGTAGTAAAAGATTACTATGTGTTTTTAAATATAAAATAAACAAAACATATATATATATATATATATATATATATATATATATATATATATATATATATATATATATATATATATATATATATGAAGTCTAACAAAAGTTTCTATTTCGTGCAAAATTTTGCACGAAATACAAACTTTTATTTGACTTCATATTTATCCACGTGCATACCACTCCTGTATCATTTAAAACATATATATTGCGGTTTTGTTTACGGCATCTTTTATTTTACAAAAAGTAGCTCAGGTTCCCGAAAATCGCAAGGTTCTATCTTTAATTATGACTGAGATACCCCGCAGCTGCAACCAAAATAGGATACCCTGTTCAGGGTGGCGGGCGCCTTTTCGTTGACCTTGCAGGGTCTAGCGAAAACTAAAAGAGATAGAATAAATCTGATTGCACAATGTCTATTTTTTAAAACAAATTCACTGGTATAAAAGTAAATCATGGCTAACTTAATTCGTTTTGGATATACGAAGTGTTTTTAAATTTTATCAATTCAGTGGCGTACCTATATTTTTTCCATTGACTATTGTTTTAAAGATATAACACAAACGTAGATATTTTTTAATGGAACACCCTGTATATTTTAACACCAGTAAAAAGGTTTCCTTAAAGGCCGGAAAAAAATATCACATTTGACATATTTAATTTGTCATAATTTTGGAAATATAGCCATCGTCAGAAGTTCGATATTAAAGTGTCATTTTTAAAAACACCCTCTATGTTTTATTACCAATACATATAAAAACATTTTACAGATCTCTAAAGATCTACCACGTTTAAAATGATTTTCTCTAATATTTTCAAAAATATGGGCTTCCAAAGCTTATTGCGTATAACTACTTTTTTGGATTTAGATGGTCTACATATTTTTAAAACTATAAGAAGTAAACATATTAAATGTGAAATTTTGTTAACCCGCTTTAAAATATCTTTGTTATTTTTATATAATATACAGAATGTTTTGTTAAAAAAATCTTAATGATTGCCATATTTCTGAAACTAATAAAAAATATGTATATTAATTGTGGTAGTTTTAACAGCTTTTAAAAAGACCTTTCAACTTGTGAAAAAATAGACAATTTTGGACAATAAAAAAAAGTTACCAGTGTCGTCTATAAGGGATCTGAGGTAAATAATTTTTGTATTTTTGGAAGAAAAAGCACGCTCCTGGATTTTCTTAAAATAATAATATTTATTTGTATTCCCGTTTAGTCTTAAACAAATTTGATCTCCTACTTTTATATATTTAATGTACGGTTTTAGCGTAAATAAGCTGTGGTGAGCGTGGTGTAGGGGCTAACGTACCAGCCTCTCATCGCAGAGACCCGGGTTTAGAAATCGGTTTTTTTAAACCGGGTTTTTAAAAGCTCGTCACCTCACAGATGGACAGGTTAGCTTTTGTATAGCGTTCTGCCAATTGTAGGTATTAATTATTTAAACAAAATAAATAAATTCGTTCGTGTGGGCACTACTGCGTTGTTTAAAAGATTCTGTGAAATGCAAAAACTGCATGTTTCAGTGCTCGGATAGCGTTGACGGAACAGGGTAAAAAATGGGTTAAACACCCAATAACCCGTCACTCACGGTACTTTGGTATTTAGGCATAAACCTTTGTCAGATGTCACAAAGATAAAAATAAATAAATAAATATGTACAAAAAGATGTCGCTATCTAATTCGACACTATTTAGTATAGGGTAGATATGTTAAAAGCTTATCACTTACTTTGCTTTATCAATAATTATCCCGGTTCAGCTAAATAACTTAACACATAGGCAATATGAGAAAAAGAAAGAGTCTAACGTGAATACCAACTTGAAAACATTTCTTATTGGATTAGCCACATACATCCTTTGTTGTTGCGTTACTGGCCCTTATCCCATACTATTTGCTTAACCAGTATAAAATAAACGTTGCAACCCTAACATCTAATTTACTTTTTTATTAAAAAAATAGTTTGCTTTAAAAAATATATAAGAGAGATCATAATATTTACTGTAACATAAAATAGATAAAAATGAAAGGGTTATTATTTATTTACGCGAAAACCGTACATCAAATAAAAAAGACTAAAAATTAAATTTGTTTTAAATAAAACGAGAACGCCAAAGATAATTTTTATTTTATAGAAAGATAGTAATGTACCTTTTTTTCTTAAAAATATTTACCATTTACCACTCACGGACAACATTGGTGAAAATTTATGTAACTTTTTATTTTGTTTTTTAAAAATATCTTTTAATAAATAAATAAATAACGTCCTTATTTTTTTAATATCTAATTTGATACAAAAGTTATTATAAGACAACGACAATTTTTAAAAAGAAATTGATATCCCGTAGTTAAAAAATTAAGACGTTTAAGAGATACAGGGTGGCAAACTCATTCATATTTGTGATATTTCATTTTTTTTCAAAATGCAAATAAATAAATTTAGTTTTATTACTTTAAACTCTCTTTAAACTTTTTTACAATATTAGAAAAAGACTGCTTAATTATACGTATGACATACCTAGATTAAATATTGTACAGGGTAATCAAAAAATAATTTTAATTAAAAAAATCAAACAGCAATATCTCTCTTATTTTAAATGAAACAACCTGTAATTTTTTATAATACATTATGTTAAATAGAATAGTCTTTAAAATAGTGTATTGGTTGCCTATACCTTTTCTTTGTGCCTTTTTAGTGAATTCTGTTTTTACAACTTTTTAGTCCAAATGTTTATTTAAGTTAAAGTTGGCTGTGATATAGCAGCTATTATTATATTTTTTAAGGAAATATCAAAGACCATTTATTAATTACTAGTATTATAGTTAGTTTAAAAGAAATTTTTAGTGATTTTAAATAAAAACCTTTCTTCTACAACAACGGGATGATATATTACTGAGGATGTGAAAAAAATGGTTTACTTTAGTCTAGAGTTAATCCTTAAAAATATTGCGACAGAAACCATCTGATTAGCTAAATGGCTGCTTTAAAAAATTGACAAATTAATTATATATAATGAAAAGAACAAGTTTTAGGTCACAGAATGTCTTTAACACTGATGAGAGGCATTAGTAGGATTGCTTATAAAAACACAAGTTTTATCTTTACAACATTTAGCTGAAATAAGTATTACTTTAAGTAGTATTATAAGATACTACTTTTATTTTGTTTGTAAATTTTAGAAATAGGGGCAAATAATATAATTTTTATTTATTTCGTGCTTTTTTGGACACGTTTACATTCCACCCTAAGGACAAACAAGCTATATCACAGCCTACCTAAATTTAAATAGAAATTCGGAATAAAAATCTGTTAAAACCGAATTTACCAAAAAACTACATGGGGAAAGACAACCTATACACCATTTAGAAGAATTATTTATTTGTCATCATGTGGTCAAAAATTCAGGTTCTTCCATTTAAAAAAGAGAGATATTGCTATTTGATTTTCTAAAAGATTGAAAATCTTTTTGATCACCCTGCACAATATTTAATCTTGATAGGACCTACCTATGGTAAGGCAGCTTTTCCTAATCTTGTAACAAATTTTAAAGTTCAAAGAGTTTATAGCATTAAAGTATAATTAGTTTAATTACCCACGGTACGTTAGTATTTAGGCTTTCAGCCTTCGTGGATTGTCCAAAGATAAAAAAAAAATTGCACCTCTGTATTTTGAAAAAAATTAAATATCACAAAAATGAATAAAATTAGACAGCTACAGACCGTGTCAAATATGGTGGGCCACCCTGTATATTCATAGAATTTTTTTGTCAGTTTTATTATAGAATCACCACCTAAAAATATGTATTTATTATAATATGTCCAAAGTAAAACATTTTACACAAATAGAAAACAACAATATTCTACTTAATATTTGTAGAGAAGAGTCTTACAAAAAAATGCATTTTTAAGGTTTTTCAAAATGATTTAACTGTTGAAAAATAAACTCTATTTACATTTTTGCGTAAAAATATATATTTCATAATACTACTTAATGCTCCCTTTACATTTACGAAGCATTTTTTGGGTCACTAACTAATTTTCTTAAATTCGGATAAACTTTTTGTACCCTTGACCGTTAAAAAGTAACAAATAATTATTTTCTTTTTTTTTAAGAAAACAACATTCCAAGGAAAATTTGCTTCTCTAATTTTCGTAATATATTAAATGCATAAGATAAGCCCTGATAAGCTTATCCTTTACAGGAAAGGGATCAGAAAATTACGTCGTGCCACTAAGAGCTTTTGACCCTCTCGAGGCAAATCTCCGCTTTTATCCCAAATGTAAATTTTTCATAAGGTGCCCTTACCGCCGGGTTGTTTACTTTGATCCTAAATACGGTTTTAGTAAGTTGTAAGTAAATTAATAAGAAATATTATTATTAATGTTTATAAGGTTTAATTTTTTGACAACATTGTTTTTGTTTTAATTTTATACCTTTATGCTTAACTAAATTGGACTGGTCGAATTTCTACGGATTTTATACAATGCATTTCTTTAATGATTTTGGACCTTTCTGACCGATGATAATTTTAAGATCATCTTAGAACATAAAATTCAATGGAAAGGGACGTCTTGTTGCACATTATTTTTAAGTTCCTGATGAGTATGTACTTTGAATTCTAGAATATAAGTTTAATTTTTTAAGCTCCTACAAAAAGAGGTATTATAAAAAATTACCCAAATACCTAAGATGACCATATTCCCGAAAGTAATAAAGTTAGATTTACTTAATGTGGAATTTTCGTAAAGCTCCTTTAAATGTTAAGACTGCTTGTTAAGAATACTTTTTTGTTAAGCATTGGTTTATGGACGTAGGTTTGCTTAGTTTTGAACTACCATTTTTGGAGTTTTTTTTGTTATCGCCTACATCGTACTGGTGATCATCTTAATTAGCTCTAAGAAAATACCACATAAGGTACATTTATCTTAAAAGTTGTAAATTATTAATAACAAAAAAGTATTGTGTAACCAGTTATTCTAATATTACTAGAAACTGTATTTTTTCGACACTGGTGGTGACACCCATCTGATTTACTAACATGTCCAAAAGTTCTCAGGTGACGTCAAAAAATCACCGGCAATATGGCGGCATCTCATTAACCCCTTAATATATCGATTCTGCCTTGTACCCAGTGGCGCATTTACCAAAAGGCTGAAGCCTATGGCTGCGTTTTTAGGGGGCGGCAGACGTTGTTTAGGGGGCGGCAAAATTGGTACTTATAAAATAATTAAATAATTTTGTGGATTTCGAATTAATTTGATTTGGTACGTAGAGTAGAAAGTGAGGACCTTTTTTTTTTTTTTTTTGCTCTTCAAAATTATTTTTCACGGTAAAAGATAACAAAGGGGCGGCAAAAATACAATAGCCTACGGGCGGCAAATATGTAAATGCGCCTCTGCTTGTACCCCTTAAAATGTGGAAGTTTATTAAATAAATAATAATTATTTATTTTTTTCTACAGGGTATGTTAAAATACTATTAATACTAAATTTGAACAAGACCACCAACCTTAATGTTCCGTACACGCATATTTTTTTGTTTACTTAATATATATTTCTTTTTGTTCTAATTTTATTTTTATAATATAAGTATTAATTATAATTATGTCGTAAATAATAATTAAATTGCAAAAGGGATTTTCTTTTAGTTTTCAATTTTTCTACGGTTAATTGTTTGCCGCGCTTTTTTAGCTTGGTCCGAGTCTATAGTAGGTTTATGGGCTCGCCAAAATTGAATACAAATCAGTACGATTTCGAAGCTGTAAAGGGCCAGTGCGTCGCCTAAGGCTATCTCGTACCCGGGTACCGCGTCGTGCCATACAAGTTATCATTAGCTGGATCCAGACCAATAAGGTAAGACTTGGACCACTAATCGTCGTTTTTCTTTCTCTTAATTTAATTAATTAATAATTAAATTTATTAACAAAAATACAGTCCACTTTAAATCGAAAACCTTTTGAACCAGTTAATTAAAAAATGTTAATTACATACATTTAATGATCCTTCTTCGTCGGATTTTGTTATTTAAACCCTTTTGCTGTTTAATATTATAAAATAATTATAATTTTAACAGATAAAATAAATTTAATTCAGGTATTTTTATTAAAAATAATCTCACCTTTATCGATCTGAAACATACCAACGTTTTTTTATAGTCGATGGTTGTTTGCTGGGTAGGCCTACTATGCTATCTTTATCCGTGTCACATTAATTTTTATTAATGCAAATTTAGGTTTACTTAATTAATTTGATTTAAAATAATTATTATTAATTGAATTATTGTAATTTTAATAAAATTATTTATTTTTACCAATTTTTGGTAGCGTTTTGAGTTTAGGCAACTTAAAAATAATTTTCTCTTAATATTTTAATAAAAAATAATTTTCTAATTTTTCGTACTTTAATAAGAAGTAACTTGTCACCTTTTAATAGTGTAATAAAAAAAAAAAAAAAAATCAAATTTTTTATTTATATTCTTAAATATTTTTTATAATGACTGACAAAATTAAAAAATTAAAAGCTAATCGAGATGTATATGCCAATCGCATTCTAGAATTACATACTTTAGCCAAATCGGCACTTAAAGATGAATCTCATCATCTTTCTTTTAAAATGCGCTATTTGGGCCTAGAAGCTGCCTATAAATCTTTTGACAAATATCATTTGGCTGTCATTGAAGCAATCTCTACTACAGAGGGTGCAGATTTAGAAGCCGAGGACACTGTAAGAAGTACTGTCGATGGGTATTATTATGAAGTTTTAACCATTTATTCTACTCTTTTTGAAAAACCTCATGATACTGATACTGCAGATCAATCTCGAGTTCAAGCACCTAGTGTTAAATTACCTAAAATAAAATTGCCAGTTTTTAATGGAGATTTTAAAACTTGGCCTACATTTTATGATTTGTTTATAAATCTTATTGATAAAAATGACACTTTAACTAATATAGAAAAGTTTCAATACTTACTTACATGTCTTTCTGATAATGTTTTAGCAATTATTAGTGGTCTTCCAGTAACTGAGACAAATTATCCCATAGCTTTGGAAACTTTAATAAAAAGATTTCAAAATAAACGTTTATTGGCAACTCATTATTGGCAGACAATTTATAACTTAGAAAAACTTCATAATAATTCTTCACAGCTTCTTAGGCAATTATTAGATACATTTTGTGAAAACCTAGATGCATTAACTAACTTAAAATTTCCTACTGAAGAATGGGATTTTATCATGTTCAATCTTCTTTTACAAAAACTTGATTCTGATACTGTACAAAGGTTTGAGCTAGAATATAGTTGCATTGAAATGCCTACTTTCAAATTGCTGAAAGACTTTCTCCTAAAACAATGTATAGCATTTGATTCAGTAGCATTAACTACAAATTCTGTATTGGCTGAGAAGCCACCTTACAAACATAAACAAAAAAAAACTTTTACTAGTTTGATTTCAAATTCTAATAAATGTTCTTTGTGCAATGCTAATCACTTTATAACTTCATGTGCTACATTTTTAAATAAACCTCCAAATGAAAGATTTACAATTGCTAAACAAAACAAACTTTGTGTTAATTGCCTTAAATCATCCCATTCTACAGTAAAATGTGATTCTACCTATACTTGTAAAAAATGTCGATTAAGACATCACAGTTTGCTTCATTTTCAATTAAATAGTGATAACCATACTTCAAATAATGAAAATAACCCAGCTCAGCGACCTCAAAATGTTCTGGTCGGTTTTTCTGGTTTGACTTCGGCTCCCGCCACCGTTCTTTTATCTACTATTAGAGTTGATATTATTGATTGTCGTGGCATGGTTCAAACTATCAGAGCTATTCTTGATAGTGGAAGCCAAAGTAATTTCATTAGTTCGAAGTGTTTTAAACGTCTAGGTCTATCAAAAATAAATTCTAATTTATCAATTAATGGACTCGGAGTAACTCCTTCGAATATTTCAGGATATGTCGATTGTCTCATTCGTCCAGAAGGTCAAGTAAATCCCAGTTTTCAGATCGAAGCTTATATTATTCCCAAAATATGCAATTCCATGCCCAATTATTCTTTTGAGGTAGATGACTGGTCTCACATCCTCAATTTAAAATTAGCTGATAAAAATTTTAACTCCCCTGGAGAAATTGATATGCTCCTCGGGGCAGAGATATTTTCAGTATGTCTTCAAAGTGGTAAAAAATTCGGGTCGTCCAATCAGCCGATTGCTATTGAAACAATGTTTGGTTGGGTACTGACCGGTAAAGTATCATCTCCTTCACATTCTATTACGTCATTGTGTTGTACAACTGATTTTCCTCTTGATCAGATTATTAAAAAATTTTGGGAATGTGAAGAACCTCCTTCCAAGTTAAAATTATCTCCTGATGATTCAAGGTGTGAGGAAATTTTCACCCAATCTCATTATCGCACCGAATCAGGAAGATATGTAGTTCCTCTTCCTTTTAAGGATGTGGCTTCTGAGTGTGCTGACACTCGTTTTGTGGCTCAAAGACGGTTTTTCAATTTAGAACGCCGCCTAACTCAAAATCCTGAGCTTTACAATTCATATAGGGACTTTATGAAAGACTACATTGATAGTGGTCATATGTCTATTTTGTCACATACTGATTTAAATTTAAAAGGATATTATATTCCTCATCACGCTGTTCTTCGCCCTGAAAGTAGCACCACTAAACTAAGGGTCGTCTTTGACGCAGGGGCCAAAGTTTTAAATGCTCCGTCTCTTAATGAACTTCTTTTAATAGGCCCTAAACTTCAAAAGGATATTGTTAGCATTTTGCTTAATTTTCGCCTATATACCTATGTACTAACCGCTGACATCAAACAGATGTATCGGCAAATTCTTGTTAAGCCCGAAGATCGAAAATATCAAAAAATATTTTGGCGCTTTTCGCCCAAAGATCCCTTACAAGAATATATTCTTAACACTGTAACATATGGGGTGTCTTCTGCACCATATCTTGCTCTTCGTACCATTCAACAGTTAATTTTAGATGAAGGCTCACCTTATCCTTTGGCGTCAAAAGTGCTATCTTCTCAAATTTTTGTCGATGATATTCTTTCTACTTGTGACTCAATTGATGAGGCTAAAGTTCTTCAGCAAGAACTCATTCAGTTGCTCTTAAAAGGTGGTTTTGAGCTTCGTAAGTGGGCATCAAATGAACCAAGTTTATTAGATAATCTCCCCGAAAGTTCTTGTCTAATGAAGCCCTTTTCTCTGGATAAGGAAAATGATTCCTTTATCAAGGTTCTAGGTCTTCAGTGGCAACCATCATCAGACTCGTTTTCATTTCACGTTGAAGCCAAAGATTCTTCTTGCTCTAAGCGTGTGCTTCTTTCAGAACTGGCAAGGATTTATGATCCTTTGGGTTTTCTTAGCCCTGTAACCTTTTTTACTAAGCACCTAATTCAACAGCTATGGGCTACAGGTTTAGATTGGGATTCGGTTCCACCTACGACTATTAGCTCAAAATGGTTGACTTATAAATCTCAGCTACCTTCATTATCGTCAATTCTTATACCTAGACAAATATTCAATAAATCAAATTCATCATTTCAACTTCACGGATTTTCCGATGCCAGTGAAAAAGGGTACTCGGCTGTGATTTATATTCGCACTGTAAATAGCAATAATAATACAGTTAATGTCAATTTGGTTGTAGCGAAATCCAAGGTGGCTCCTTTAAAAAGGTCTCACTACCTCGGCTGGAACTCTGTGGTGCTGTTTTATTGTCAGATTTGATTAATTATGTCCTCAAGTTATATTCGAATATTTCATTTAGTGTATTTGCCTGGTGCGATTCTATGGTTACTCTGTCATGGATTAAATCCTCGCCTCATCGATGGCAATGCTTTGTAGCTAATCGAGTTAGTCATATTCAGGAAAATACTTCTGCAAGTATATGGAGGTACGTTCCTTCTTCCGATAATCCGGCGGATTGTGCCTGTAGAGGATTATTTCCCCTCGATTTAGTTCACCATAGGCTATGGTGGGCGGGGCCTGAGTGGTTAAGCTCTGATTCGGCAAATTGGCCTATAATTGAGCAAATTCAGGAAAATGCAGCTTTAGTTAAAAGGGAAGAAAGAAAGACTGCATTAATTGTTAATGTAGATTCTGACTTTCCCTTGTACTTGTTAAACAAATATTCATCACTTTCGAAAATAAAGCGAATTATCGCTTATGTTTTAAGATTTATAAATCGAATGAACAAGAAAGAGACTTTTTCAGGCTTTTTTGTAGAGATAGAACTACATGCAGCTCTAATTTTTCTTGTTAAACAGGTACAAATCCAAATATTTTCTGAGGAAATTAAAAATATTCAGGGAAATAAATTATTATCCAAACCTTTTAGAAAGCTTTCTCCGTTTCTGGACAAAGACGGTGTTCTTAGAGTAGGTGGGCGTTTAAATAATTCCCTTTTAAATTATGACCAAAAATTTCCTATTCTTTTACCCCGTGTTCATCGTCTAACTAATCTCCTAATACAGGAATATCATAATCTAAACTTTCACCCAGGTTTGCAAACTTTACATTTTCTAATAAGTCAGCAATTCTGGATTTTATCCCCTAAGCGGGCTATTAGATCCGTTCTTTCGAAATGTGTTAAATGCTTTAGGCTAAATCCTAAAACCATCGAACCCTATATGGGAGACCTCCCTGCTTCTCGGGTCAAACAAGTAAAACCATTTAGTTTTACTGGTGTTGATATGGCGGGACCATTTTTTATAACCATGTCTAAACGACGAGGTTCAAAGAGTCAAAAGGCATATCTCTGCCTATTTATTTGTTTTGTCACTAAGGCTGTACACCTTGAGCTGGCATCAGACTTAACCACCGATTGTTTTCTTGCTGCTCTTCGACGTTTCATTGGACGCCGTGGTCGTTGCAGTAATCTATTTAGCGATCAGGGTACAAATTTCGTGGGTGCAAACCGTGAGTTACTAAAACTTATGAAAGCAGCTGCTGAAAGAGAGAGAATCTCGTGGTCATTTAATCCCCCGCCAGTCCTCATTTTGGTGGTTTGTGGGAGGCGGCAGTCAAATCAGTAAAGACCCACTTTTTTCGCGTTATTGGTAAACAAATACTCACTTATGAGGAGTTATCCACTGTATGCGTTCAAATTGAGTCAATTCTGAACTCGAGACCGCTTTGTAGTGTCAGTTCAGATCCAGCTGATCTTTCAGCTCTGACACCAGGGCATTTTTTAACCCTTGAACCTCTTACAGCGGTCCCAACTTCAGACTTAACTACGTTAAATATTAACCGCCTTAATCGTTGGCAATTAATCCAAAGGTTGTCACAAGATTTTTGGAAGCGCTGGCACCAAGAATACTTACACAACCTACAACAACGTTCCAAGTGGAACAGCTCTGCACCTCCTGTTAACGTAGGTATGCTAGTTTTAATAAAAGATGAAAATGCATCTCCTTTGCATTGGAATTTAGCAAGAGTTACTGAGGTGCACAAGGGTAAAGATGGCATTTGTCGTGTCTGTACTGTAAGGACCGCTCATGGTTCCTATCAGAGGCCAGTAGTAAAACTGTGCCCCCTTCCTGTAAATTGATTAGGAAAATTAATTCTTAATTTTGGTGGGCGGAATGTTCCGTACACGCATATTTTTTTGTTTACTTAATATATATTTCTTTTTGTTCTAATTTTATTTTTATAATATAAGTATTAATTATAATTATGTCGTAAATAATAATTAAATTGCAAAAGGGATTTTCTTTTAGTTTTCAATTTTTCTACGGTTAATTGTTTGCCGCGCTTTTTTAGCTTGGTCCGAGTCTATAGTAGGTTTATGGGCTCGCCAAAATTGAATACAAATCAGTACGATTTCGAAGCTGTAAAGGGCCAGTGCGTCGCCTAAGGCTATCTCGTACCCGGGTACCGCGTCGTGCCATACAAGTTATCATTAGCTGGATCCAGACCAATAAGGTAAGACTTGGACCACTAATCGTCGTTTTTCTTTCTCTTAATTTAATTAATTAATAATTAAATTTATTAACAAAAATACAGTCCACTTTAAATCGAAAACCTTTTGAACCAGTTAATTAAAAAATGTTAATTACATACACTTAATAAGATATGATATGATATGTTTGCATGTCCAATAGCTTTATATTGTGTTTTGCTTTTTATTGTTGTATTAAACTCACGGTAATTCCATTAGGTCTCTTAAACCATAATGTGACAAACAAAACGCTACGGAAATTAAAGCTTTCAAAAGCAGTGGTTATTGATTTTATTGAAATCCTGTTTCAGAGGAATCGGGTCAAATTGAAACACATCTGGCTTTTCTTTTAAGATTTCATCGGCTTGTTATTTGTTCTGAAACTGACAGTAAAGTTAGACACTACAACAAAGAAAGAGATTTTAAATGGTATCTATTAGCAGGAAAAATTTAACCTAATAAATTTTTGGTCAAACTTCTGGCTAGTGTGCGTTTCGGATAAAGTATTTTATAAATAACATTATTTGAACTTTCACTTATGTTGTATGGTGTTCTTTTGGTAATTATTAAGATCTTAAAGCGTTTTGTGTTTTAAAGATTGTGCGAATATTAAATGTATGTCCGGTAATTTTTATATAATAAACCAAAAATGTGTGGTAAAAAAATCTCGGTTTATTTGAAAAGATAATTTAAAACTTACGAAACATTAGCATTGCCACTTTTTCTTTTCTATAAAATGATATCACTAAATTTAAAATCCCACGTTTCGTCTTAGAACCACTATCATTAACTTGTTTTTTAAATGGGCGAAATATTTGGTTTTAAACCTTATACGCTCGTATCTTAATTTAAATACAACAATATATTACACTTTAAATTTACGCGACATTTCTAACAAAAACCATCTACTATTTTTTCCATTAAAAATTACGTTTTAATTTTTAACGATTTTGGAAATTTACTTTAAAGGTAAGTATGCATCCATTTATTTTTAATACCACATATTTTAATTCCTTTTATTAATTTATTTATGTATAATTTATCTTACAAGCTACAAGAATTAAGGTAATGTACATACATTTAATTACACGTAATAAAATAATGCAATTAATTAAATCAAACCCCTCTAACAAACTTTGTCGTAGCCCGTCATAAAAAATATAGACCTATTTACCTGCAAACGGAAATTTCCCCGAAAGTTTGGGGTAAAATCGTTATTTGTAATGGCAAAATGGTGAATAATGATGGTTTATTGGTTTGAAACGTCGCATCAATGTAAAGTGAAATATATCGTTGTATTTAAAATTAAAATACGAGTTTATTAGGTTTAAAACGAAATATTCCGCCATTTAAAAAAACAAAGTTGATGATGGTGACTCAAAGACGAAACTTCAGATTTTAAATAAAGTGATATCATTTTACAGCACAAAAAGGTGGCAATGCTAATGTGTCGTTGGTGTTAAAATATCTTTTAAACGTGGCAATGCTAATGTGTCGTTGGTGTTAAAATATCTCTTAAATAAACTGAGAAAACAATGAATACTGTTTCGCAAAATTTCGATTTTTGCCGAAAAATTCCGAAACGGCTGCAAATTTTCAAATTTTTAAGACGGAATATTATTAATAATAAAAATGCGCAACTTTACCCCAATTTGGCAAACCCTGTACCTCTTACCGTTTCTGAGATCCTAATGGTGTTTCTCGAATTTGTAACAGCCTGTATAATAATAGGTACAGTAACTATATTTGATGTTTTTATAAACGTACAATCAACTATTATTCCAATTGAGCAATAGTAAGGTTGTGCCTTTGATCATTTAAAATATTTTTTTAACTGCAAAACGAACGCTTTACATCCACTGACGTAACTAAGCAGAATTTGAACTTGGTACTACGAGGTCTGGCTATTAAATAACAAGACTGGTTACAAAAAGGATTTAATTATAAAAATTATTATACATTGGAATGCTCCCCTTCATATACTCCCCTTCCCTCGTCACACACCTTTTCATACGTTTTCTCCATTGATTGAAGCAGTGCTTCTTTGATAAGGGCCTTTAGGAGCTCTGCCGATTTTTACTTTACGGCTTTCACGGACTCAAAACGGGTCTCTTTCAAAGCAGATTTAATCTTCGGAAATAAAAAAAGTCGCACGGTGCCAAATCTGGCGAGTACGGAGCGTGTTCGAGCACTGGAGTGCGTTTATTGGCCAAATACTGCTTCACAGGCAGCGCGTTAAGGGCAGGTGCGTTGTTCTGATGCAAAATCCACGAGATGTTCTTTCACAACTTGGGCCGTTTCTTACGAACTCGTTCTCACAAAACTAACCAGAACTAACCAAAACTAAGAAATAGTAAATCTGATTGACAGTCTGACCCTCTGGAACCCATTCAGTCATCACAATACCATTAATGTCAAAAAAACGTTCAACATTGCCTTGAATTTTGATTTGGACATCCTTGCCTTTTGATTCTGATGGGCGAATCAAGCGTCTTCCAGTGCATCATCGATTGCCTCTTTATTTCAACATCGTATTAAAAATCCACGTTTCATCGCAAGTAATAATGTTTTTCACCAGTCCGGAATCTTTTTCTAACCTTTCAAGGAAATCTGGGCAGACCTGTTGTCGCACGAGCTTTTGGTCAGCTGTCAAGTTTTTTGGCACCAACTTCGCACAGACTTTTGTTATGTGTAATTCCTCGTGTAAAATTTTTTAATCGTTTCTTTATCGGCGTTTACAGCTTCGGCAATCATTCGGATGCTCATTCGACGATCTGCACGCACAATGTGGTTGATTTTGGTTACTGTTTCTGGAGTTGAAACAGTAACAGTGCGACCTGGGCGCTGGTCACCTTCAATGCTCTCTCGGCTCTCATTGAAGCGCTTACACCACTCAAAAACACGCGCACGAGATAGAGAATTGTTCCCATAGGCCTCTTGCAACAATTTATAGCAATCAGGCGGAGTTTTTTTTCAATTAAACGAGAAATTTGAGATTGATACGTTGCTCCTGTTTTTCGTCACACATGGTTTTCGACACGAAAAAATAAACACGTTTGTTTCAAACCGCTACTGCACAAATACAATAACAGTGACGAAAACGTGGTACGTGCATAGACAAGACTTCTAGATACTCAATGCACTACTTGTTTTTCCCCTCTCCTCTAGGGCGCCCTCTAGACGCGCAGTCTCGTTATTTAATCGTCAGACCTAGTATAATACCAGATATTGTTTCTGGCAAAATTTTTGCCGTCCTGTTAATAAAGCTTTCAATTTATATTAAAGCGACTGGCGCATGGCGGCATATTGTTTAAAATTTGATAATTTTTGTTGTATCTTGCCATCGAGTATAATAGGTAAGAGGAGTACTGCAGTATGTGCGCGCGATAAATCTGTTGTGGTAAGTAACAAAATAATAGGCATCCGAACTATATTTTAAAGAAATTATGCTATTACCTAGAAATGGATTAAATACTGAAAATCGATTTTAAATAGGAATAGGAATACCGGAACAAAAAGTATTCGAATACTTGGTATGATGAATACCTGAATTCGGTGTTGGAATACTGAAGAAAAAAAAACAAAAATACACCAATTCGGAAATAAGTGCTTAAAAGTTTTGAAAAGCAGAAAAAAGATACCCCACCTTATTTCTTCTACAACACTCTTACAGGACCCCCGATTTTTTCGGTCAATTTCAATATTCCAATAGTGCAATACTGCTTCCCACATTTCGGTATTCGAATACTCGGTACTCCTTTATTCGCACACTTACAAAAATGTTTTGATTGATTACTGAAAATGTTTTCGTCGAATACTGCAAAAGTATTCGAATACAGAATCCCCAATACTGACCAAAAAAGTATTCTGCCGACTACCGAAATCCAAACACACAAATCTATTCAAATACCGGCTCAATGTATTCTGAATATTATTTAGAATACTATGTATTCGAATACGACCTAACTCTGCTATTAGCGATGAAAATGTCTTAAATATGCAAATTCATATTATCCGGTCTGTAATAATAGGCTATTTGCTTTATTATAAAAATAATTTTAAAATACTAGGTAATTGCTAAATGGCTGCAACAAACTTAAAGTTAGCAGGCAAATAAAAAAATGTAAATTTAGTTTAATTTTTTAAAAGGCGTCAATTTATTTTTAATTATTTAAAAGGAGATTCAAAATTTTTCAAAAGAAAAAAAAATTTTTTAACCTTTTTGTTAAAAATTAAAAATACAAAATTTTTTCATTTGTTGCAAACTTAATGGACCACACTGTATACGTTAGGTACTGATGTATGAGCCACCATATTCAATACACCTGACTATTATTTTTAGTTTAAAATCATCTAAAGAACTCTCTCAGAAGTTTTAACACGTTATCAAAATACTTTTCTTTTTAACTCTCATATTCTCACTCTTATATATAGGGAAAAACTGTTTTTTTATAAAAGAAATGGTCGGTATGAAATAGCTTTATAATCCTAAAGCTAACTTCCCTACTATAATACAGGGTGTCCCACCGGGAATTGTTTCGACCAATTTCTCAAATAGTACGCTTTGGAAAACTTTAAAATTTTGGTAACATTATGAAGTCAGTGGGGGACATTCAACTAAAATATTTTGACAGCTCTACCACATTCAGGTATACCGGAAGTTAATGTCGTCAACTTTCTTATTTAAAATGGAACACCCTATATATTAATTATTTTTTAGATTTTGCATAAAATTCTAAACATAATTTATGTCTAATGTTCTATACCTAAGTTCAACCGTTTTTGATTAATTTTAAATTGTATGTCAAAAAAGACGTTTGCAAGCCATAACATAACCATCAATTTCTTCTAAACAAAAGCCTTTAATATGAGTTGGGGTTGGGTTCCTTGTAGAGAAAGAACTTCTTTAGTAGACTGTACGAAAACCTTAAAAGTCAATTTTTTTTAATGGAAACCCCTATCTTTTATTACCTTATGCTATTAGGCATTAAAAAAATGGGTAAGGTTGTTAAAGGATGTCCATTTCAAAAATTTATAGTTTTTGAAATATTAACGATTTATTATTTATCTATTCTAACAATGCATTTAAGTATGGGTAGGTAGGGGTAGTTGGCTTTGACGCCGCATTTTGTTGTCAAGGCCAACTAGAAGCGAAACTAAGCCGTATTTAAAAGCATTGTTAGAATAGATAAATATTAAATTGTAAATATTTCGAAAACTATAAATTTTAAAATAGACATCCTTATACAAACTTTTCCTTATTTTTGATCCTTAATAGAATACGGTAAAAAAGATAGGGGTCTCCATTAAAAAATATTGAATTTTAAGGTTTATGTCGTAATAATTTTTACCGATTATTTTTGACCACTTTATAAATTGTGAAAATATCTATACAGTCTGCTTAAGAAGTCCTTTCTTTACGAGAAATCCAACCCCAACTCGTATTAATGGCTTTTGTTTAGAAGAAATTGATGGTTATGTAAGGGCTGCAAACGTCATTTTTACATAAAATTTAAAATTAATCAAAAACGGTTGGACATAAGTATAGAACAATATACATAAAATATGTTAAGAACTTCAAGTAAAATCTAAAATATTAATAATATATAGGGTGTTCCTTTTAAAATAAGAAAGTTGACATTAACTTCCGGTATAACCGGCAGTGCTAGAGCTGTAAAATATTTTAGTTGTATGTCCCCAACTGACTTCATATTATTACCAAATTTTCAAAATGTTTCAAAGCTTACTTTTCAAAAATCGTTTGCGGCAGCTCCCGGTGGGACACCCTGTATAGGAATGATTTATGTGTATAGGCTTGATAATAATTAATATTATTTCCCAACACAATATATTTGAATTATTGCATTGATGTCCGCTGATAAATATTATATTGCCTCTAGTAATCCAAGCATTAATATCATTAAACCATCCCATCACAAAGCACCCATAAACCTATTCCTGTAAGAACAATGGTGTAATATTGAAATTGTTGTTTGAGGTCTCTATATTATGCAAATAAGCACGGAGTATTATCTGTTCTGCATAATTAACTGTAACTGTTGTACAAATATGTTATTAGGATGATGGATTACAGGATGTTCAGTTGGTAAAGAAAAATATTAAATGCAATAAATAGAAGTAAACACGAATAAATTAATACATTGTCCTGGGTGGGCAAAATTGGGCGATTTTATGGGTTATCTCAGTTATTATTGAAATTATTTAAAAACCGATGTAGGTGTTATGAGCTCGATTTTAAGAAAACTAAAAATGGCTTAGTTAGAATTTCTATAAAATTATTGATCTAAGAGATACAAGGAAAAATTGAAAAATTGACGTTATTGATTTTACCCTATATATCCTCTAGTACAAAAAATACCAAAATATCATAAAAAGAAATTTTGTAGAACTTTTTACGTAGAATTTTCAGAAAGTATTTGATTTTTTATATAGGGTTGCGTTAAAATGTTACGATACCAACTTAATGTTTTCCTTATAGAACACCCTGTATATTTTTTACTAATTTATAGCCTTTATTACCACGATAACAAATATTTATAACATCGTATTAGTATCTCTTGTAGTTTTTTTAATATTTAAATTTTAATATTTGTTTTTGAGCGTACCCCGTATAAACACCTTTTTTTTAAATGATATTATAAAATAATAATTAAAAATAATTATTAAGATATTTTTATGATTTATACTAACCTTCACTAAACTAAACTTAACACAATAATCAAAAATTAATACCAAAATATGTATATGCTAATCATTAAAATAATTCTCTTTTTTATATATAGTTATTATTATATTAGTAGTTAGACATCTTTTACGCCTATTATTACAAAAAAAATATAAATTAATTCTAAAATTTAAACACACTTAATTTAAAATATAATACCAGTATAAATACAAAAGAATATTACTTGTTTTACAAAATGGGCTGCAGACTAAAAGCCTAAAAAAAACAAACAATAATATTGCATCTAATAACTTAATGACACCTGCCACATAAAACCAAATTTAAAAAGTTGGAAGACAATTTACAAGAATTTGGCTCTTTCACAAAACCACTCATTTTTGCCCACCCTGTACAACGTGTCAACGTAGAGCCAGTATGGGCATCTTGGAAATGGTCAGAGATAATAATGAAAACAAAGTTAAGGTGTTAAATGCATAATAACATGCTGTTTAAAAAGTTTTTAAATTCCGAGTAGGTACTTTCGGAAATATCAGAAAAAAAATGAAAATTTATTTTATTTTTGTGCTGGCCCTATTTAAAATGGAATTTTAAAATAAATTGCACTTTTGTTGCTTTATCCGATGATGGCATTCTATTTAACGTTTTGTTTTCGTAGGACCATAATCAACTTTATTTTTGAGATACGGTCCTGATTTTCTAATATCCAAGTTTAAAAGCCGATTTTAATACCAATTACATAAGTTTTAAACATTGACGTTTATTCCTAATAGAGACCTTTTTTTATTTAATTAGAATAATTAACTCTACATTTTAAGTTAATAAATTGCTTTAATTAACCAAGCTCAATTTAACGACAATCCTCTAACATTATTAACTTTTATCTTTTTTTATATATGGTTCTGATATTTTATAATTAAAATTTCAAAGCCAATTTTATTTCAATTTCACATTATATTTTTACTGTAATACGGACCTGTTTCTCAGAATTTGATTAAAATAGTAAGCTCTACATTTAAAACTAATACATTAGTTTGGTGAAAAATAATAACCCTAAAATTATAAATAATTAAATCATTTACTTGTAGAATAACAATTTTTATACGGCACTTATTTTAGCTTTTTCTACTCACGTAACTCCAACAACAAGCAAAACATCTTTAACAATGAATTTTAATTGTTATTATTAAAAAATATTAAAATGCCTTAAAAACAAAATATTTGGTTGGTACTAATTAATAACTTTTTTGTACTGAAAAAGTTACATTTTAACGTTATCACCATGTATAACGCTGACTTTTAGTCCTATAAACTTCTACTGTTTAACGTTTAAAACAAAAAGTAAAGTCTTAATAATGTTTTAAAAACTTATATACAGGGAGGACAAAAAAGTAAATCTATGGTTAAAAGTAAATGTTATAAAATTTTCTATTTTTTTTAAATAATTTTTGGTTTTTGTTATGCCATAAACTACAGAATTAACTTTTATAAATTCCAAAAGTATTTTTTAAATCTAGGGATTAAAATACCGTAACATTTTTTTTTATTATTTGCATTGCTTAGTGTGCGTAATAATGCTCTTGTTGTATGGTTGTTCAATGCTTAGATATGATATAAAAGATTGTCGTGATGTATGGAAACTGTCTCATATCTCAGAACCGGTTTCATCAAAACTTACAATATTTACCACCTGGGGGTTTTGGGAATGCCCAATTTGTTGCTGATTCTTGCCGTATTGCCAAGTTTACCATTTTTACTTTTAGAATTTATAAAAGCTTATTCTGTAGTTTGTGCCATAAGAGAAAACAACAATTATAAAAATAATTAAGTACTTTTACTCATAGATCTACTTTTTGTCCACTCTGTATAAAAGTTTTTTAAAACATTAAAAAGTTTATGCTCTTTGCTTAAAACGTCAGTTAATGGAATTTTATAGGACTAAAAGTGTTTTAGTGTTATACACGGTGACAACGCTTAAACGTCACTTTTTTAGTAAAAACATCGTATTTTCAGATTTACGAGGAATATTAAAAATCTGCCAAAATTGTTTGTCACAAATGATTATCGAATTATTATAAAATTTTATATTTTTAAAAAATTCTTTTAATTAAATAGTTCCAGAACAACAAAATTTTCCAAGAAAAACACGTAATTAGTAATCTGTATATAAGAGGTAAGTTTAATACCAAGGCTGCAATGTCGGTACTCATTAAAACTAATAATTGGGTCAAAATTTGCCGAAAACCGCACAAAAATAGTTTTTGTAGTCTTTAAGAAAATTAAGTTTAAAATTTTACCTAAAATTTAAATTATTCCGTTCGAATTTCCAGCGGTTTAGTTTTCGTAAAATGCTCTTGTTCTAGCTCTCGCTCTAGTTTGTTTGGTGCAAACGCACCTTTATAGGATATGCTAGCTAGCCATCCTCGTGCCGTTAAAAAAAAATTGACCTTAAATAGGTTGTTGCAAACTTTTACCCCTCCTAAAGAAGTCTTAAAAAAACGAAAGAATAATAATTACATTTTTTTATGGCTCCTTGACCTAAAATTAACCGTTAAAAAAGTAAATATTTGAAGACAGAAGTGTTGACATGTGACATGTGAGGTGTCATTAAATTCAGAATGTTACATATTGACGTAAGATATAAGATACAATAAATATATCGATGACAATGATGCCGTTTAAAATTTAAAAGTAGCAGTCATTTCCGGTTAAACCAAAAGTTATAGAAAACAAGTGATAAGATAAACCAATGCACAAATGACCAAATTTTATTTTTTTATCCTTAAAGATTAACAAATTATAGGGGGCCATCCCCTAAACAAAATCTCGCCTACGCTCATGAGTGTATTCAAATAAACATTTCTTATTTTAAGTTTCTTTTGTATTTAGTACAGGGGCAAAGTTATTTTGTGTATAAATCGAGTTAAAACACCCTCTCTGTATATTTTCTGTATAACCATATTACAATCTTTATTTACAAATATAAACTAGAAGACTACGAAACAACTCTGTACTGTAACCCCCATAGCAGAATAGTCTCGGTTGTTTTAAAATAAAGCCGTAAAAAACAAACACGTATATGTTTCACAATAATCTAATGTGGTAAGACAATACATGGCAAAGGTGTTAAAGAAACCATAGAGAACACAGGGATATCGTATTGCGTGCTAATAAGTGTGTGCATGTTTTTTTCAGGCAATGAATATGTCTATTAACACGTTTTAAATATGTAGTGCTTTTATAGTAAGTTTTAAATTACCCCAGATAGGGTTGGCTAAATTAAATACCAAAAGGGATAATCGGGAGCACTGGACATTCGAACGAAATAAATTAAACTTAATTTTCTCAAAGACTACAAAAACTATTTTATTGCGGTTGTCGGCAAATTTGGACGCAATTATTAGTCTTTATAATTACCTACATTGCAGCCTTAGTATTAAACTTATCTCTTATGTACAGAGTAGTAAATATGACTTTGTTTTTTGGGAAATTTTGTTGTTAAAGTTTTTAAATAAAAAAAATATTATTTTTAAAATTTTGTTATAATCAGTTAATTATTAGTAACAAAAAATTTTGGCCGATTTTTGATATTCCTTGTAAATCTGAAAATATGATGTTTTTACTAAAAAAGTGACGGTTTAGCATTGTCACCCTGTATAAGATTAAAACACTTTTAGTCCTATAATCTCCTACTGCCTGATGTCTTAAGCTAAGAGCAACACTTTTTAATGTTTTGAAAAGTTTTATACAGAGTGGACAAAAAGTAGATCTATGTGTAAAAGTAATTTTTTTTCATATTTCTTGTTTTCTCTTATGCCATAAACTACAGAATTAGCTTTTATAAAGTTTAAAAGTAAAAATGGTAAACTTGGCAACACGGCAAATATCAGCAACAAATTGAGCATTCCCCAAAACCCCTAAGTAGTAAATATTGTAAGTTTTGATTAAACCGGTTCTGAAATATGAGACAGTTTCCATACATTACGACAATATTTTTATATCATGTCCAAGCATTGAACAACCATACAACAAGAGCATTATTACGCAAACTAAGCAACGCAAATAAAAAACCTTTTCGGTATTTTGATCCCTAGATTCCCAAAATACTTTTGAATTTATAAAAGTTAATTCTGTAGTTTATCGCATGACAAAAACAAGAAATATGAAAAAATTTTGAAAATTTTGAAACATTTACTTTTACACATAGATATTCTACTTTTTTGTCCAGGAGTTTATAGGACTAAAAGTTAGCGTTATACAGGGTGATAACGCTAAAATTTAACTTTTTTACCAAAAAATCATATTTTTAGATTTACAAAGAATATCAAAAATTTGCAAAAAATCGTTTGTCACAAATGATTATCTGATTATTGAAAATTTTAACATTCAAAAATTTCTTTTATAAAAAAGTTGCAGAACAACATAAGTTCCAAAAAAATATGTTATATTTACCACTTTGTATATAAGTGGTAAGTTTAATACCAAAGCTGCAATGTAGTAATCATAAAGATTAACTATTGCGTCCAAATTTGCCGAAAACCGCACTAAAATATTTTTTGTAGCCTTTTGAAGAAAATAAAGTTTTAAATTTTACCTAAAATTTAAATTATTCCGTTCGAATGTTCAGCAGTTTATTCCAGCGATAAAAACAACGAAAGAATGCTCTAAGTCTGTTTAAACTAAACAAATTTAATAGAGTGGGGTTAGTAATGAGCATTCGCTCGTCTGGTGTAAATTAGCCTTTAGACAAACCACAAACCGCCAGAGTCAACATAATTAATTTAATAAATAAAACAACAGAATTAAAATATTCATATAAATATATATATATATATATATATATATATATATATATATATATATATATATATATATATATATATATTATTTATGAAAACTATGTATATTAAACTCCTATATTTAACTTATCAGTCCATCACATAGAGTGTGATCCATTAAGTGTGCAACAAATGGGAAACTTTTTATTTTCAATTTGTCAAAAAAATGCATCCCTTATAAAAGTGGTCTCAAACTGTATTAGCAGTAGTTAGTTTTAATAAAAGTTTAATAATATACAAGGTATGTCAAAAATATTGAAAACTGCGTAAGAGTAAAGAGCCCCTATTTAAAAAAATTTAAGAAAATGTCTAAAAGAAAATTTATTAAGCATTAAAATGTATGCCTAAATACAAATTTACGGTTTTCTCTTTAAATCTTTATGTACTTATTTTGTAATTTTGATATGCCTGTTTTACACTTTATTAAAAATTTAAAACAAAAAGGATTCTGGTCGATAACTAGGGAATTATTAAACATAAATTATTATTTATAGTAATAGTAGTAAGTTCAAACTGCTTTAAAGAAATATTGAATTAAAACAATAAAAATTTGTATAATACAGGGTTTATTTAAAAATTTTCAAAAAAAAAACAAAAACCTGGCACTCAGGGATAACTTTAAATTCTAAATAACTTTTCCATTTAACATTTTGCTATATTTTTAGAAATAAGGGTACTTTACTCTTAAGCAGTTTTTAGATTTTTGACCTACTGTAATATCCTTTAACATTTAATAAAACTAACTACTGCTAATACAGTTTTGGATCATGCACCAACTTTTATAAAAAAATAAATTTTCTGGCAAATTGCAAATTAAAAAGTTTTCAATTTGTTGCACATTTAATCGACCACACTGTATATTTTGTTTAAACTAAATGAAATTGGTGAAGTAATAAAAAAATGAGTTAAGTTGATTCCTATAAAAAAATAAAACAAAAATCTAACAACTAACTTATTTGTACTAAAGTGTATTTAAAGCTTTTCAACTCGTATCACCAAGAAAGTGGTTTGAGCAAATCAGTTTTTTTAAGACTAAAAATAAAAATGATTTACAATATAACAAACAACATCAATATTGTAGTTAAGTTATTTTTTTACCAAGGTCTCCACATATCGCTTGAGTCAGTTCTTTGATTATCTTGGGGACCATCATGGGTATCCTGAGTCTCTTTTGATGACCCTTCCAAAGGTAGAAAACTGTCAAGCTGTCTTGATTCTTTACTCAGGAAAGACGAATCTTGAATATTTCTTAAAGATTCAGAGGAAAAACTTGATAGTTTTCTACTTTCTTTGTAAGAACACTGAGATGATGTGTGATTTTCAGATGATAACCTAACGGCAGTTGCAGATGGCACTACATGAGCAGGTTTGAAGATTTTAGGAGGTCTGCCAAAGGCATCTTGCGATACAGTGGCCAAAATACCTTGATTTTGATGCTGGACCATCTCAGCGTAGTTTCTTTTAACTCCACGAGACGGCAGCAGATTTTCCTCCAAAAAACGGACTCCTCTTTTTGTTGAGCTTGTCTATACCGTTCTCCTTGATTTGTTATTATAGAAAGAGGTTCAGAAATCTTTTTTATTACACTAGTGTGTTCTACAGTCTTCCTTTCTTTCTCCATAACCTTATGAATGGGAAACTTTATAGTTTTTACTTCCATAGGGGCACTAAACTGATGTTTTTCTCCATTTGCGCTTACAGTTGAACTTATCTGAGGTACCTGGTGATCTTCTCTAGAATAACTTGCTATTGGACGTTGTAGACCGGCTTGAACTGGTCTGAATCCTTGTGGTGAGGTACAAGTTTGTTCTACAGGGCTCATTGGAGGACTTAGAGGTTTGGGAGGATCGAGAGTTTGAGGAGTTACGGTTACAAAGGCACTAGGGCGGTGAGATTGCGACTGAGATGGAAAATAAGGCAGGTTAGAGGAGTTAGGTACTAGTAGAGCTAGTTCACCGGTTGGCAATCTGAAAAAATACATACAAATTAGAATTGGAAAGCAAAAAGTGCTTTTTTTAGCGAAAGTGGAACTATATATTCTTAAAGAAAAATGGTACAACACTGTTTTTTTTACGGAATAAAAATTAATTTTATAATTTTTATTTACTTTTGAGCAAATCTACTTAATTAATTTTTAGAAAAATTGTATTTTTAACTAATTAATTGTTAGGGCTAACAAACTTCGTAAAAGCTAAAACTTACCTGCTCGGTATAAGTTGTATTCCCTGGGGCATTTGAATTCTAGGATTGTTATTCTGATCTCCAACTTGAGAATCCAAGCTTTGGTTTCCGGAAAAAATTGTGTTACCAGATACAAAAGGTATGTTGGTTATGGTTGGATTCGAGAATTGAACAACCTGTTCTAAACCATTAATGCATTTTTGAAGATGGTTTGATACTCTGTCCCTTATGCCATTGTCTATGTTGTCCGATTTTTTTATGAATCTAAAAAAGGTTTTAATTTAATATTTGTTAGGAATTTATATATTTATTAAAATTATATCTATCTGGAATTTTGCCAAGACCTCAAATAACTAACCTGTCAATTTCTGAGGCACAGTCATTGAAACCACCTTTAAATTTTCTGATGACAGATGGATCCGTAGCCATAGCTAGAGCCAGATGTTGCCTTTGGACATTTTGAAGATGTTTTACAGCCATTTCTAAAATGTCGGCTTTTTCAAGCTTAGTGTGACGGGCGGGCTGAAAAAGAAATTATTTTAGATACGCAAAAAATATATATTTTTATAAAAACATGCGATTTAGTTTAACACCGGTATAGTAAGGTGTCCATTAAATTTTAGGCGATCACTGTATGGCTAAAAAATGTTGCAGTCAGGAATTTTATGATGTATACAATTTTTTTATTTCTTTCAGTGGTGTTCAAAGGGCCTTTAACCTAAATTGTTTTAATGTTACGCCAATGCCTTTTCTAGAAACAAATATTACTTTTATAATTTCCATTTTGTTCTGAGAAATTTTAAATTTTTGAGCTACATATATGTACGTCAAGTCTTATTAATGGCAAAAGCCTAAGGTATAAGAAAAATATTACATAATTGTTTACTTACGTCTTTGTTCATGGCTTCCAGAATCAAATTTTTAATTTCATTTAAACACTGGTTAATTCTAGCTCTTCTACGTTTCTCCATGATTGGTTTGTGCGATTTTCTGAGTTCTGCCTTTGACATGGTGGACACTTGCGAACCTTGAGTTTTCTGAGTATCAAATTCGTCTTCGCTCATTGGCATTTTGAATAGTTTGTAGAATGTATTTTTTTGCTGAAACAAGAATTATAAAATATTATTTTATAATATTTAAAAATAAAAATATTGGGATGCTTATACAGTGGCGACGCCAGCTTTTTGTTTTAGGGGTAACCAAGGGGCGGCCGAACATTTTTAGGGGTGGCCAAATTTTTTTAAGGTAAGAAATTTTTGCACACCAAAAAAAAAAAATAAAAAAAGAACATCACCGATAAAACCTTACAAACCTTACATTCTATTTCTTAGTTCACTAAAATGTTATTTCCTGTCCCGCAATAATTTTGAGGACTAAAAAGAAAAGGGCCTCACTTCTACAATTCTAAATATTTAACTCCACTGTTGTTTTGTGTCCCACCAATTTTCCAGTTGTTTTTTAGGGGTGGCCAACCATTTTTCAAGGTCAGCCCCGGCCACCCTGGCGTCTTTGCTTATGGTTGCAAAATACGACAAAATTTATTTAAATTGATGAAAAAATAGGATTTTTTCTGCGTGGGGGACCCAAGGAATGTTACAAAAATACACCAATTATCTTCTGCTGCCGATAGCTGTTTTTACAGTTTAAAAGATTTCTTGCTGCAATTTTGTCGATCTGCACATGCGCACTTTGCAGCAATTTAAAAAAGAAAAATGCGCGTGCGCAGATCGAAAAATTGCTGCAAGAAAACAATGCCTGCAAGAAAACTTTTAAACTGTAAAAACAGCTTAAGAGGTATTACAAAAAGAATAACTGCGTCAAATAATTTTTTTATTTATGATTATTCCTTCATTGTGGAAACTAAATGTTGTGAAGATAAGGTATTTAATCAGTGGTTCTGCTTAACCACGCCAGTCATTTATACTGTTTGTCAAAATTCTTAGAGAATAAATTGCTTTGTTGTTGGGTTTAAAGTTTTTCAGAAAATAATCTAGCCGTATACCACTCGATCTACAAATATATATCGATTAAACCATCCAAATATGTTTTGCATGATTGTGCTTGGCAAAGATGGAGCTCCAAATTAGGACGCAGTTTTTGATAAAACGCAATTTTTAGAATACCTCACAATTTTTACTGCGCGTTTTCAATTTAGGAATTTTGAAAAAGTTTTTTAATCGAAACATATTATATTATACAAATATTTTTATTATATTTCGATTAAAGAGTTTTTCGAACATATATAAAATAAGAGCAAAGTAAAAATTGTGAAGTATTCTAAAAATAGCGTTTGATTTGAAACTACTCAAATAGTTTCTCGGATAACAATTAAAAAAACCTCGGTCTCGTTTTTTTAGTTATGTCAAGTAAAAAGCTGTTTTTTTATTTTTTCTACACTCAACTATTTTTCAAGCAAAATCATGCTTAAAATATGTTCAATAGTTTAATCGAACACATATATAGATCAAAAATGTATTTAAAAAATTATACTGGTAGAAGTAAAATCTATTATAAATAAATAAAGATTAAACTTACCTGTAAAAATTATTTAAGAATTATCCAGAATTGAATATGTGTAACAATTAAATCCACTATATCAACATAAAGTTTTTAAAAAATCACTTTTTTCAATTTCACCAAAATAAACACTATAAATAACAATTTTTAACAACACATATTAACACTTAACCTAAACTAAACCAAAAAAGTTTAAAAATAAAATAATCAAAACTCGATTTTTAAAAATTTTTAATGTCCCATTATGGTTCTGGTCACTTGACCCGAAAAGTTCAAATGACGTCTCATTTTGAAAAACTTCCGATATACATTCCGATACAGCGTGGGAACCTTCCCCCACTCCTGGGCCCTTCTGTTCGTCTCTCTTTCTTGCATTATGCATTTGTGCCTTTTTGGTCCCACTATACAGGGGGTAGTGGAAGAGTGTTACCAGGTGTGACTGTATTTATGAGTTTTAGGATGAGTGAATGTCTAATACTGCTTTAAATACATATTTTATTATCTTACAATTGAAGGTTTTTTTTGGAAAAACAACCAATGTCATTTCTTATATGAAACTACTGTCAAGTTTTCTTTCCTAATTTACAAAAAAACTGATGCTTATAGAACCTTTAAATTTATATTCTGTATTGGTTTGGCGGATCTATTTGATTGATGGTAATTATTTGGGTACACGCCAAATAATATATCTCTAAATGCGCAAAATACTGATAAGTTTACGAACACAATATAGGTTTTGCTAAAGTTTTTTCTTTTTTTTTTAATAGCCTAAAAAATTGAAAATTTGACATTGGCTGTTTTTTTTAAACCTTCAATAACCTAAGGTACAATGGTCTAAAAACAATTAAAAAAATAACCCCAATAAAAAAATAACTCGCTAAAATACTAAAACCAATAAATAATAGAAATTTTAAAATGAAGTTGACCAATAACATATTATATGAATAATATTGAAGTATAAAAAACTTTTGTTTAAGTTAACTACTCATTTTTAAAGACAAAGATAAACACCACCTCTTTAAAGAAATCTCGAGTTTATAAATAAGGTTTTAATGAAAAAAAATAGCTGAATAGATTAGGCAGGAAAAGAAATAAAAATTATTAGGTTTAAACATATTAATATCCTTGATTTTTAGATTAAAAAAAATCATTTTTTAAATCCTCTTAAAAGTTTCCAGAAGGTAATAATCTAAAAATTTAATATGTTTCATCAAAAACCAAATAACTTGACATCATGGAGATCTTACCTATGTTTTAATTCTCTCAATTAGACTATTTTTTTACTATAAAAATGATCAGACCTCGAAATCCCATAATATGGGTCACTTATTTAGTTTCAAAACAGTTAAATTTTTAAAAATGCAGACATAAGTTTTAATTGGATTACGCTGATAGAAAATAAAGTTAGCTATTTAATTTATTTACGCTTAGAAAACTCAGTTATTTAATAAAATACTTAACAATACGCAACAACATAAACTCTTCATTTATTGTGGATATAAATAATTCCATCAAGTATCTTTTCAGCCACCCCCGGTAAGCTATGGTAGAAAATACCATGAGGCGCCCGTGAGAAATACCCATACACAGAACCGCGACGTGTGAGCGATTCCCACGTACAGGGTTGTAACAGGTATGGTAACTGTATTTGGTTGTTGTGTCGATGTTTAAGAAGGGTAAATTAGGTTTGAATGAGATGCTTTTTTTCTGTTTTCCGATCGGAGATAAGTGGAAGCTTTCAGTGGCGGGGAAAAGGAAGTGACAATGTTTTCTTATGTAGTTTAAAAAGGTATTAATCATTTTTAATATACGATAATAGGACGGCAATATTATTTTATGCTTTTAAAAACATTTATTAGGCGTTTCTTACTAATAAAAAAATGTTTTAAGTAAAATTCTTTGTTTTATGTTAACTTCACAAATGGAGAGTCAGGGGAAAAACACTTATTTAAGGTTTGAAGCCAAATAATTTGGTGTAGGAAAATTATAACATTAAAATACATTCTTAAATAATATGTACGTAATTATTTAAATTAAATTTAATAAATTAAAAAATTAAACAATATAAAATATTATATGCAAATTTAAATTGGTAAAAAAATATAAAGTAAAAACATAGGACATTGTCAATAAATACCAGGCGTGGCTTGTTCATAAGGTCATTTGGTCAATGACCAGTGACGACCCCAGTTTTTTGGTTAAGGGGAGGCCGAGGAGGGGCTAAACATTTTTGGGGTGTAAAAATGTAAAAAGAAAATAACAATAAAAAAGTCTCCACGTACGTAAAACCTCAAATTACATTGTATGTTATGTTACTTTGCCTTGTTTAAAGCTTTTCTTTTATTTATAACTTTGCTGTTTATGATTTAACTGTAAATTTACATTTTGTTTCAGAGGATAGGTCGGTGATACTTTAGGGGAAGGGGAGGCACCCTAGCGTCGCCACTATCAATGACCCACCTACATAATTAATTTTTTTAAAACCGAGGCATTAAAGTAATCAATCCTTAAAAACAACTACAAATCTATTTCTCTTGTAGGCGCCTAAGAAAATGTCTTCTAATACGTACCCACGATACATAATATAAAATTCAGCTTTTACAAAATGAAAAAACTTAATTTATTAACCCTTGGTACCCGGCACCTGCCAAAGCCACTATGAGTCAAACTTCATAGTCTCCCATCGCTTCTACCTATATAGGGAGCATGCGCTTACAAACTTTTAGCTTTTACAAAATGACGGAGCTCTGCCGCTCACGGGCTCTTGGACTAAAAGAAAGAGGCAAATATTCGCTTTTTAGAAAGTTAGCAAAAAAGTATATTATCGAAACGTCGACGGCCTACCAATTGTATTGTTTCTTTGCAGCACGCGGTGGTTAGCGAAGGGCAGTTATCAAAATTCACTAATACCGCTCGGTAAAAAATAGGATTGTAAAACAAGTGAATTAAACAAAAAACAACTAATTGGCTTTTTGGCAAATATAGGCACGTATGATATTTAAATAAACTTTTTTTCTTTGAATTTTTTTATCTTTGGACAAATCACGAAAGCTAAAAGCCTAAATACTAACGTACCGTGGGTGTCCTAAGCAAGGTAAGAGGGAGTTTGTTGACACGGGACTTAAATACTTGAAGATTTGGGGGGAAGGAAAGACCTCTGCGGGCAACAGGTTCCACAACCTAGAAACTCTAGGGATAAAAGAACGAACAAAGTGGGAAGTTCGGGGCCTGTCCAGTTGGACCGTATAGGGATGCATACGCGCGGAACCACGAGTTTCTCTGTTGGGAACCGTAAGTGGAGGAATTATACTGGACAATTCTTCAAAGCAGAAGCCATGGAAGTACCTATAAAAAAGCGATAAATCCCCACAGCCCGACGATGTGCAAGAGAGGGAAGCCTTTCTGTAAGTGAAGGATCATTAATGAGACGAATAGCTCTTCTTTGAATAGAATCAAGAATGCTTAGGGTTGTGGGGGACGCCATGCCCCAGATATCAGAACAATATTCCAAGGGAGGTCGGATTTGGGACACATATAAAGTGTATAAATTAGAAGGGAAAAATACTTTTTGACTCGACAGTGAAATCCAAGCTTTTTGAAGCTGCCGTGGCTATAGATACAATGTGTTTATGCCAGTTAAGGTTACTTTCAAATGTGACGCCCACAAGTTTAAAGGTGTCTTTGCTCTGTAAAACTTGGCCGCTCATAAGTAGAGGATGAGTATTTGATGACTCTTTTCGCGCCAAGGAACATGATTGTGTTTTGGATGCATTAAAATGGACGAGATTTTTAGCGCCCCAATCCAATATTAAATTAAGATCCTGCGAAAGGGATATCTGCATTGCTCTGCGTTTGTTTTCCAAGTCAGGTTTAGTAATGGGTTTTAATGGGTAATGGGTGCCAGAACTGAGCCCTGAGGGACACCAGCATTTACTTGGTGAAAGCTTGAAGAATGTCCGTCCACAATAACTGATATACGACGATCAGATAGATAACTAGAGAGCCAAGTACAGAGTTTAGTTGAAAGACCATAGGAGGGAAGTTTATTAAGAAGTGCGGCATGCCAGACCTGGTCAAAAGCTTTGGATATATCAAGAGCAACGATCTGGAACTCACCTAGAAACTCAAGAGCAGTGTGATACGAAGGAAAGAAGATCTGCTGTAGATCTTTTGTGGCGAAATCCATACTGCCTGTCCTGCAAAATTTTGTGTTTTTCTAAGTACTTAAGAATTTGTGAATTAATTAGTTTTTCCATTACTTTACAAAGAACTGAGAGAATTGAAATCGGTCTATAATTAGATGGAAGAGATTTAGATCCTTTCTTGGGAATAGGTTGAACACGTGCAGCTTTCCAGCTTTCCGGGAAGATACCTGTGTCGTAAGAAATTCGAAAGAGCCGAGTTAAGATTGGTGCAAGTTCTGGAGCACATTTTTTAAAACGATTGCTGGTATGCCATCCAGCCCAGACGATTTCTTGGTGTTAAGGGAAGAAAGGATACGCTTAATGTGTTTTACCTTAAAAATAATATCGGGCATTTTATGAGGAACTGGGGTAACTGCTGGAATTGGATGATTTACAGGAGGGTCAAGGGTTGAATTGGCAGCAAATTGTTTAGCAAATAATTCTGCCTTTCCTTTAGCGGCAGAAACAATTTCATCTTCCAAAGCTAGTGGCGGAAAAGAACTGGTACAAAAATTCCTACTTATGTTTTTCGCAAAGGACCAGAAAGATTTGCTGCCATTTGAACAAGAAAGAACTTTGTTTTTAATACGATTGTCGAAGGAGTCTTTGGCTTCAGAAATTGTTTGATTGTAGTAGTTTCTTGCTTCAATGCTGGCCTGTCGGTTTTCTGGACTAGGATCCTGTAGAAACTTCTTGTGAGCCTGAACTTTTAAAATCCTAGCTTTATCACAAGATTTGGAAAACCAGGGTTTGTTATTGGATTTTTGGGGTTCTTGATGGTGTGTGGAATATAGGTTTCAATGCCCAATTGAATTGATTCCGTCAGTTGATTGCAAATTTGAGAAGGATCACCAGAAGAAAAGCAAATGGAATTCCAGGGGTAAGTGGCGAAGAAGTCCCTCAGGCCATCCCAGTCGGCTGAGTTGTAGTGCCATACGGTGCGTGGTGGCATGTATTCATTTACCCCGGGATGTGCAGGGTAAGATATAGTAACTAAGCTATGATCTGAGCGACCTAGGGGAGCTGTGACAGATATTTGATAGAGTTCGGGGTTGGTAGTAAGAAAGAGATCAAGGGGATTTGAACTATGATTTGGGACTCTAGGAAAGTAGGTGGGTTCCATAATAAGGTTGGTAAGAGAGTTACTGACTGCGAAGATTTCGGCTGCTCTGCCTTGGGGGTCAGTTTTTGAAGAGCCCAGCCAATCCTTATTATGGACATTGAAGTCGCCAAGCACGATTATTTCAGCCGATGGAAACTGAGAAATTATGCTATCGATCTTTGTTGAAAGAAAGTCAAAGAATTCAACATAGGAATTATTAGATGGGGACCGGTACAAACAGCAGATAAATTTAGTTGAAGACCTAAGGGAAAGTTTAAGCCAAAGGATATCGGGCCTACCCGATTCAAGTTTGGAAACTCGAGCACAAGCCAGATCGTTGCGGACGTAAGCACATACACCACCATGTGGGCGAAAAGACGAAATAAGTTCGTAGCCTGGAAAGAGAAGGTGGCTGGTTGAAGACCTAGAACTTATTTGTGTTTCCGTTAGAAACAGTATGTGGGGCTTAGATGACTGAAGGTGATGGTGAACGGAGTTTATATTGGTGTTAAGCCCACATATGTTTGCAAAAGAAATTAAACTTCTCGATGAAGGCCTCCCGGATGCACCCCTCGCCCGGAGATCCGAATGGAGGGCTATTTTACCTCCGGAACATTTTACTTCCGGGTGTGCCGCCATCATTTGTACATAGTTGGGGGTTAAAAGGAAAAAAAGAAAAGAGAAAGAAGGAAAACTGACTCACACACCTAGAACCCGAAACGTCCATTAAGACTTCACGGGTCCTTTAAAGGGTGGTGGGGTGGTACCTCCTCAGGCGAGGAAAGCTCCTCTACCACCTAAATTTATTTGTGTGTAGTCGTTGTGTCTTTCTTTATTATTTTATTGAATATTGCATACTTTTTTCGTATTAACACTGGGTTCAACTGCGCAAAAGTACTACAAAAAAGTAAAACTTAAACTTTTTTATTTTTCAATTGAAAAATGTTATGAATAAAAAACAAAACAACAATCCCCTGGACACGCAGTGCTACATGTTATATATAACATCACAGAAGACTAAACCGGTTGTTTTTGCCCTGATTATCGTAAATAAATTATTTACCTGATAAAGTTTTCCTTTTCTGGATTTTTTTAAATTTATTCAAAAACACATCAGTTAGAATATAAATAATTTATTTATTTAAAATCACACAAAATTTATATAATTTTATCAATGAAGTACCTACGCCTATGGTTTCCTAAGATCCCCGACCACAATCTTAGGCGTGTGTCTTTAGAGCGGATGTGGCCAAAAAATGAAATAATTCCCATAATGGTCTTGTTTGCACTCACTTAAGAGGTGGGAGTGAGAAAAAAACGATAATAGAAGGACAAGGGCAGGGTCCTTGAGAAAAAGGCAGGTATTTTTTAATATGATGAGAAAGAATGAAGGAAAGATGGACCATTGTAGTGGAATATAGTAGGTAACTAAGTTTAAAACATAGATTTAAGTTCTTAAAGAATAGTTAAATTATTAAAAGCCTGTCTTTAGGATTTTATGGTAGTTTTACAACTTTTTGGGGTAATTTTTTTTCTTAATCTATTTTTTGTTGTTTTATTTTTGACTATAAATTTCTGAACATCTTTGTTTTGTGTGTGAAGAACATACACCAGCGAATCAAGGGAGGATTTTCTCAGAATGGGTTAAGATCAATTTTGTGTTCTTTATAAATTTTGCAAATCCTTTTTAACTAGATAGGATAAAGGAATATGTCACCTTAACTTTAACATTGCAATTGCAATCAAAAGATTATACAGGGTACCCCTAAAAGTTTCGGAAAAATTCTGCCCTCAATTCCCGAGTTAAAATATAAAGATTTAACCCAGCTTAGCTTAGTCCAACAGTTGATGATTCTGAGGATACAGGGTGTTAAAAATGTATTATGGTTTTAGTTTATTTTATGTATGTAAACAATTTTGTTAATAATAGGTGTATTATAAAAAATATTTGGCTTGAGTGGGTTTTGAAAGGTGGGAAATAAGAATCTGCTATCAATTTTACTGTAAACTCTAGAGGGCGCCACCTGCAATATCTTGCACAATTTAAAAACCAAACAAATTTTTTGTATATAATTATTAGAGAAAAAAACTTATACTTTAATATATTTATTTTACATAAAAAGGTTATTTCTGGTAAAAGTGCATTTGAGCATTCATTTTTGAGATATCTGAATTTAAAAATAAAAACACTTTCTGTATGGCCAGTGGTCTTAAACTATACAGGGTGTGTCAGAATTAGATGCTAATATTTTAGGGTGTAAATGTTTAGGTAATTAAAAAAATAATAATAAAAAATAAGATTTTTTTACCACACTGTATCTCAAAAGATAGGCTATTTAGGACATACATAGGTTTATTTGAACTTTTCTTCAGCAAAATAAAAATTTTATTGTAATGGTTGGTTATAAAAACCAAAAACAAAACGTCCTGACAATGATCTCAAATTTGTATTTGTTTTTCTTTCTTGGATTTTTTTCATTTTTAAAAAACTCGAAGTTTATGGTATACAGTGGGTCCCAGGATAGGTGTTACAAGAGAACAAATGGATCAAAAATTTTAAAATTAAAATTAAACAAGCTTTTGGAAAAGCTGGTCGCATGGTCCAAAACTAATATATACAAAATTTTTCTTAGATTGGTAATATACTAAAACTATAACTAAAAATATGAAAAATAATCAGGACAAAAGTACCTTTGTTTTTAAAAAAGGACAAAATTGTATAAGTAAATTTTATAGAGAATTAAAATTTATGTCAAAATTTAAAGATAAAGAATTAAAGTAAAAAAAATTATTGTCACTTTTTTACATGATGCATTAACACTTTTTAAAATACTTAACTTAAAGCAGAGCATTTTGTTTATTTTTAAATTATTAAATTTTCTTTTAAATTTTGCTTCGTCTTGCCCATTATTCAAATTAATGGGGTTTAAGGGGTAATGTAAAAATTTACATTTATATGTTTTTTACTCTCATTCTTTAACTTCAAATTTTGACATAAATTTTAATCCTCTACAACATTTACTAATATAATTTTGTTCTATTTTTAAAAATAAAAGTAGTTAGCTTCTGGGCATTTTTTATATTTTTAGTTATAACTCACCCTGTATAACACCAATTGGAGTAACATTTTTTATTTATTAGTTTTGGACCATGCAATCAGTGTTTTAAAATTCAAAAATGTTTGGTCCATTTGTCTCTTGTAACACCTATCCTGGGACATACTGTATATTTGTCACCATTATTAAGGTACTTTAGCAACAACTCCATGTTTGCTTTATTTATTTACAGATTTTATTTTTAATGGGTACTCAAATGCCCCGAGTGGGTACCAGAAGTTTAGGATGTTTGTTTTGTAGTAAACTTGTTTCATTTAATGGCTTTAGTTGGTAGTTTTCGAAAATTTATTTTGTAAATATTACTTCTTTATTATGCTTTGTGCGAAAAATAAATAGTTTCTTTTTTATCAAGCAACACTAGGCATTCATTTTTGGTTTTATAAAAGTATTTGTATTATCTTTAAGTAATAAAGACCCCTATTAATATATTAATAATCATCCGCAGAGTAAGCTTGCATATTCATGGACTTAAAATATATTGAAACGGATAATTTAGTTCTTACTGGAAAAAAGGAGTTAAACATTTAAGACTATAATACCGCTTTGATATTTAATGCAGTGAGACTATCATAAAAGCTGGTAAATTTTTAAAAGAAAAGTTTAATTTGACCTTTGTTCTAACTGTTTTAACTTTTGAGATACAGAGTGGTTGGTGGTGGCCTTTTTTAAATTTACCACTCTGCATCCTAAAAGTTAAGCGATTTAAGACATAGGTTTGTTAAACTTCTTTTTCTAAATAATCCTGTATAATTTGGGCCCGGGGATACAGGAAGTGAATTTTCAAAATCCAAATATCACAAAACGGCTGCTCAAATCAACTTTTACCATGTATACCTATATAGTTGAAGGATAATATTTTTTTCAAAATTTTAAGGCAGAGTGACTTAAAAAAGTTAATTGGTTTTAAATTTCGGCTAGATACCGGAGGTGGTGCCATCAGGAGTTTACAGTAAAGCTGATGCCAGACAAAATCTTATCTAGTCAAATATGGTGACATTGCACCAATTATTAACAAAATTATTTAGAAAAACTAAAACTTTAAATACCCTCCATCTACGAAATGATCCACTTTTGAACTAAGAAAAAGTTAGATCGTCATATTTTAAACTCAGGATTTGTTGTAGCATATTTTTCGTACCTTTTAGAGATATCCTATAATAACTAAAATTTTAAAAATAATGTTAAAATGTTTCGGTCCAATGTTAAATAGATGTTTTATTATATAAAAAAAAACAAAATGTTTTCTTTCACCATGTGAGAAATTTTATAAAAAGGTTTTGTTATGTTTCATGTATAGTGGGAAAACCTTATTTGGTAGCAAGCGTGTTTTTGCTGGACACTCATTGAAAAAACGTAAGAACTAGTTTGACCTATTTTGACGTCAAAAATTTGTCATAAAATTTAGTATACGTATTTTTTAAACTCTAAATGTAGACAAAAAACCGACCCTGTATAAATCGTGGGAAAGACCGAACAAATGAGGGGAACTTCGCGACTATTCCGTAGGTCGCTCGTACGTCTGGTTTGATACATGGTTACAAATAGGGGAGATTCCTTTAGATAAAGACCAATGTCAATTATATTTTATCAGAAATAATATTGTCAGCACAATACACCAGCTTTTAAAGCATGGTCAATTACAAGACTCGATTGTAAGGTGGTAAATGTAAAATTATTTTCATTATTTTAAGCATTAAAAAGTTAAATTTAGAAGTGTTTAGGGTAGTATTATTTGTATTAATTATTACTTCTATTAAATACCCTACTCAAAAAAATTATTGCATATGCATGGTTGAATTTGAAAAGTCATGAAAAAATTCGAGCAAACACTAGTTTTAAGTTTAAAGCCGAATAGATTTGTTTTGGAAAATCATACCTTTAAAATACATTCTTAGACAATATTCATGTAATATTTTAAGAAACATCATTTATAATTATTCGAACAAAATACTTAAAAAAGCCTAATTATATTAGTAAAAACTTAAAATTAAAAATATTGTCAGTAAGTACTAGAAAAAAATGGTGACAGCCCAGTTACTTTCATAAGTCTTCTCCTTTATTATGTACTTTTTGAGTGGTGATTCGTACTTTGATAAAAACGAATCCATCTTTATTAATTTCGTTTTAACCAAAAAATATTAGAATTGAAATTAAAAATAATAATAATAATAATAAAGTATCTATAGCTATCATAAAAAAATACAAATCCTATATATTTTTTACATGACGTACATACTACGTACCCAGCTAAGGCGTTCTGGTAAGATATTTTGTTAACTATCTACCGTTGCATTCCATTGCTAAAAGTTGATTTTTAGCGTTTTTTTCTTTTGCTGTGTACTTTTGTGATCACAAAATAAAAAAATATAGATGTTACTATGGAAAATAATATTATTATAATAAGTATTTATAAAAAAAAACAAAAGTTACAAAAAAATGGAGTAACTCTACAAAAACATGTACATTTAGTAAATGTGTCAACACTGGGCCAAGACTTTTGTTTTGTCTCGTCAGGACCAATCACAAGTCGTTTTGGTTTAACGTCAAAATAAAAGTGCCTAGCATGAACTTTGACTATTAATTACGCATTTTTATTTTTTTATTTTCGAGAAAATATCCTTATCAGTTCCTCAGTATTCTCATATTTGTCAAAAATTTCATCCAAACAATAAGTAATGCAAAAAGGGAGTTCAATAAACGAAAGAAAACTTCTTGTGTCGAAGCGTGTCAGCGTGTGACCGACTCGATCGGAAGTTCCCATACGGTACGAATCGACTCATACAGGTGGATTATTTTTTCGTGCCCCCTTCGCTATTCTTTCCGGTCTACATATTTCATTTAAATGCCGATACCCTTATGTATGGGTAAATTAGAAGGGTATGGCAGTCACACGTTTTTACCTGGTTACACCAAAAGGTAGTTTTGCTTCTAAACAAATGCAAACTTGGAACGTATTGATTGCATTACTCTATATTTTTCTGTAAAAGCTATTTTCACACATGTCCAAAATATTACAATAAATCTGCCATAATAGGCTAAACTTTCCTTCTATTTAGATACTAGACAATTTCTAGCTACTAATGTAATTGTGTTTTTTTCTACATCATTTTAAAAAATATAGGTCTAAATCTTTAACCTATTTTATTTTTTGTCTAATGATAAAAGTAAAATCTACTTTTTTAATCCTAATTGTAAATTATATATTTCCCTAATCTAATCTTATTTATCTTTTTGTGGTGTTGGTCCAGGTTCCAAAAGTCGCTCTCACTTAATAGGCTAAAGACATGATGCCCGTGTTTTCATCAATAAGAGTATTCTTTTAAGACTTCTTGATTACTGAACAATCTAAGTAAAGTGAAAGTGATAAAATTCTAAGGCTAACGTCATTCTGAATTTAGGTAATTTAAGTGATTATAAAAATTTGCTGTTTTAATTCCAATTTAATATTAGTCGTTTTGGTTTTCAATGTATGTGTGTAAAACAAGATATAATATTTTTTTTTAAATCACTTCGTGTTCTTTTAAAATTCGCGTGTGTCAAGTAGTCGAAAGTATTAAAAGTAATAAAACTAAAAGTGTTTTTTTTTTAATATAGCTTATATCTGAGGGTTTTCTTCCTATTATTATTATTATTTTTCTTTAATCTTTTCTGATTATTTATTTAATATTTCGTGGCTAAAACACTTAGGTTGTAAGGCCAAACCTAAAAAAAAAAATTTTTTCCTATTTAGAAACAAGAACCACCTGGTAAATTTAATTTTTTCGGAAAAATATATTATTGGCGTAATGAATATTTTAAATTTATGTATGTTCTTTAATCTTACTTTATACCACAAAGACATAATATGAAGAGTCGACATGGCGTGTATTCAGATTTTTGGAATATTGCTTGGAATTACTATAATAAAACAACCCTTTTTGCAAATTAAATAATGCGTTTACTCGTTTTGAACGAAAAATATAGACAAAATGAGCTCTAAGTATACAGAGTGTCCGAAAAGTCAACAATAATACTGAAAGGGGCTAATGGAACAACCCATAGGCAAATGTAAAATGACCTTAGTAAATAATTGTTTGTTTTCAAGATATTGGTACTTAAAGTTAATCAAAATCGTCCTCCTGGATCAGACTTTTGATTGTCACACATATATAAAGAAATTAATATTGTTACGTTTTGATTTGAGTTTTGCAGCACTGAATACCAATTTCATTGATCAAGGATCAACATTAAACTTTTTCTATGAGCTCTCTAAAATATCAACAGTGTGTAGTCCGGATGGACTTAACTATACCTGTAACTTTTTTATTTTTGATATTTCAAAAAAAATCACATAAAATCAAAAATATTTTGCTTTATCAAAAACACCAGAAGCGGTAATAAGAATCGTTATATGAAATATAGGTTGATTTAAAATTAATAAAAGAATTTATAAAAGTGCATATATATGGAAAACCATTGATTGTTGTTTACTGAGCTTATTTTATGTATTTTTGGATGCAAGAGTTATTTTATTTTTTAACGTTATTTATTAGAGACGTTTTAAAGGATATAATTTTTATACAGTGGCCGGCAAAAAGTCCGCAAAATATGGAAATTTTTTTATTAAGGAAAATTACAATTTTTTTCTTGCGACCGCCTCTGTATATTTGATAACCTAAAAATCCATTTTGACATGTCATGTAAACAGCGGTATGGCGAGAAATTTAAAAAAACTAAGGTGGAATTATGAAAAGTGGGCGTAGATCACAAAATACCGAAAAAACTAAGTGTAAAAATGCTTGGAATTTTATTTTAATTATTTGTTTCAAGTACAAATTGAAATAAAAGGCACTGGAGGTCAAAGAAAGTAGCATCATTGAAAATTTTTAAGTTTATGCACAAAATGTGAAAACGCGTCTTCAGTTATAACATGAACATGATTAGGATCAATAAATTTTACCATTTCTAAATATTTTAACGTTTTTAGTTTGGTAAATTATTATTTCTTTTTTAAATTGTTTGCTTTAGTTGTCAATTAAACAAAGAAATAAGGCCTTTTAAACAAATGAAGTTAAGTTAGCTTGATAAATGTATTGAACTTTAAAAAATATAGCACATTTACTTTTTTCAAAATAGATGTTTTAAACTTTGCATTTTGGCTTAGTGCCTTAGCACTTTTTACTCCTAGAGTTGTTTCGATATTTTGTGATCTAAACCTTTCGTGATTTCATCTCAACTTTCAGCCATACCGCTGTTCACATGTCATAAGTATTTTAAAATTGCTTTTTAGGTTACTGGACATGCAGGGGCGATTGCCAGAAAAAAAATCCTTAAAAATCCCATATGTTGCGAACTTTTTGCCGGTCACTGTATTATATTTTTAGGAGTATTAACGTTTTGCGAAGTACTACCTTAGTGGCATCCCAAATATTTTAAAAAAGAAAGGGAAAACTGGGCTGAAATAGCATATTTGGGTAAAATGACACACTTCATAAATTTTTAATTTCCCGCTTTATCAGCGACCTCTTAAACGTGTTGGAGAATGTAATAAATAAGTTTAAAATTATTTATTGTTTATGTTTTTACTTTATAAAATCCTTTAAATCATCTGTTAAAGGTATATGCCATTTTAGCCTTAACTATTTATTGTGTCATTTTATACGACACCATACCAAAAATGACATTTTAAAAATAGTCGTAATATTTTTTCTATGCTGAATTAGGTGAATCTTGGCTTAAGTAATGATTAAGAATAGGTTATAAAGGCGCTTTACAACTTGTTATAATAAATCGCAATATTATTTTTTGAAATATAGGCAACAATTTATAAAGTATGTCATTTTAGACCATTTTTCCCTAATTGTTTTAAAAATGTTACCACCCTGTATCTCAAAACTTAAGATATTTAGGACATAATATGTTTGTTTAAATTTTTCTTCTTAAAATCATCCGACGATTTACATGCTTAAGGATCAGCATCTTATTCTAATACACCCCGTATAAAGCTTACCATACAGCCAGTAATTTTTTAAATCAAAATATCTCAAAAACGGCTGCTTATATTAACTTTACTACAGTTACCTTTTTAGTAAATGGAAAATAAAATTTAAATACAGAGCGGTTTAAAAAATGTCATTTTGTTAAAAAAATTAAGCAGATTTTCATTTTTCATCTTACAAAAACATTTATATCTGTATAAATACTTCTTTCATAAAAAAAGCTACTAAAAATACTAACGGACCGATCCAACTATTTTTTCAAAAACTAACTTTTTTGATCAATAATTGGCGTAGTGGCTTAAAAACAGATCCAAACTAATCTTTTGTTTTCAGAGCACCATCAAGCCACCCCATAGATTATGGTCACCATAAACCATGAATACCAACCGAAAGCGTGTGATTCGTGTGCCTCCCTTTTGATTTCTACCTGGACCGCGCAAAGCAGCCCTTTCGAACCCTCGAAACCTGAGAAAAAAGTTAGCATTCCCTTTCTTTGTAATTAGCCGACTTTTATTTTCGAGTAAATAAGTTTCTTTTCAGGTCCAGTCGCTCGTAGAAAAGCTGACCTGCAAATAGGGTGGGAAAAGGACCTTGATCTGATGCCCTTAAATTACTTTTTATACTATGAAGAGTGGTGTATAATTACTATCTTTTGTGGGCGGTATTTTTTATTTATCTTTTTATGAGTGGGTAGATAATAACGTTTATTAGAGGGATATTTTTTTATGAAGCATAGGATTGTAAAAAATATGGTTCAGATCATAAAGTTGTTTTTGAAAAGGTCTTAATAAAATAATTATTTCTAAAGAATTTCTTGTTCTTTATTTTAGAATTCTATAGAGTGTACCATTAGCATTTAGCATTAGCATATTTTAAAAACTATGTTAAAAAAATCTGTTTTTTACCGTTGTTATAAAGATGAAGTACCTACTTTATTTTAGTATACTACATAAAGAATCGTTAAAAAGTTTCTTTGGTTAACAGTTTGACGCTTTTTACATCATAATTAGTATTTTGATGGTATTTTGTTTCAATGCCTACTAGATCTTATTTTATACAAACTTAAGCTATGTAAAGTAAAAGCGACATCAACTTAACCAAAAGATTAAATTACCATAAATTCCGCCATTACTTCTTTTAGTTCATATGTCACTAAATTTAAATTTTGTCAGTTTGCGAATAAATTTAACAGAAACTAAGTATATTGGAAATAGACTTACTTTATTAATAATTAATTATAAAATTCAGAGGGTCGTAAAAAAGTGTATGCAAAACATACATAAAATATCTTTTTTATTTATGAGATTACCGTACTCGACTGACCGCGAGTAAAAGTATTAATGAGATTAAGCAATAAAATGTTGCAACACGGTCAATCAGCTGATAAAATGGGTATCTAGATTCAAAATGACAAAAAATATTTATAGAAATTATCCGATTTTTGGTTTGTGTCTCGGCAGTGGCGGATTAAGGCATGTTGCCGCTCTAGGCCCAAATTAGTTTGCCGCCCTTTTCAAAGTAATACATTTTTGTCTAGTATAATTGTCTAAATATGACGTTATTATATTAAAACACAATTTTTAAATGAACAGTACAGGTAAATGAGTGATAATCATAAAAAAAGATTTGAAAAATATCAAACTGCATCAGCAGCAAGCAAAATATGATTAACAAATAATGTCCTACAAGTTTAG